>WSYH01000129.1:204180-241678 GCA_036426205.1 Ascaphus truei | reverse complement strand
TATGATGATGTTGATGAGGAGGGCTGGGGGAGATATGATGATGATGAGGGGGACTGACCCCGGAATAAAACAAGCTTGCTGCTGAAAAGAGGTGTAATACCTCTCATTAAGGCCGCGCTCAGGGTGCCGACGCGGGTGCGCACTACCGTGCGTGCCACCGCACGCACTCCTGCAGCCCCGGCAATGTGTGCACTGGCTGAAGGAGATTAGGGAGGCAATCAGGGGAGTGGCAGGGGACATGGCAAATGCGTCACAGAGCTGGTTCGCCCTCATTGGCAGAACCAGCTCACGTGACGTTGACGGCATAAATTCACTTTTCTTGGCAAAATGTCGCAGCGTAGACGCGCTACAGCGCAGCGGGCACTGAAGGAACTACCCTTGGAAATCAGGTAAGAGTCCAAAAGTGCGAGCGCATGTTGCGACGCCGGCACCCCAAGCACGGCCTAAGTTTGTGAGATGATTAGGAAATTAGATCATTTGAATGAAAGTATTTTAAATGTAATTTTGTTTCAAGTAAACATGGTAAAGAAATGTGCACTTTTTAATAATAAATGCTGTTTTACCCGTGCTGCCCAAATCTGTTTTCCTTGGAGCAGTTTGGCTCTTCTCACTTTACAAGTTGTGCAGGCCTGCTCTAATGTATAACCCTGTTCTATGTGTAGCACCTGTTCCCCCCCTGGTACTGGAGATCTGGCCACTACCTGGGTGTTCCCGGTGCTGTGAGCTCACTTGGGTGTTACAGAAGGCCTGAGAGCTCCGCTGGTGTGTGGGAACAGTTACAGGACAGGCTTTTCCTCCTTAGGGTGCAGCGCCTCCATCCCATGAGGATCCTGGTCGGCAGGATGGTCCGCATAGACACTTCACTGCACTGGAGTAGACGTCTGGCGCCGGAATAGAGGAAACGACTGTCACATCAGGAGTGATGGAGGCACCGTCCGATACCTCTATGATGGACGCACCCTCGCTGGCTTTACGGTCGGAAACTGGCATCACCCTCGCAGGCATCTCCCGCTGGGGACAGGCACCGGAATCAGGGTGGAAAGTATTCAGCAGGACCTTCCCGCACTGCGATCCGCATCCGCCTAGGCACAGCTTAGCACTGGCTCCACTATCGAGAAGGAGAATGACTCAGACCTCTCACACTGGCTGGTGTGGAAGCAGGCACGTCTCCTTTTCTTTCTACCAGCTCCGCCGGGCTGGAAACACAGTTCTCCTTCGGACTCATTTTTACGTGCGTCTCTGGCTGGCATGCGCCACATCCGGCCACACCCCTCACTGAGCCGTTGGCTCTTTGACTCCTCCCTCTGGTGAAATCAGGATTCCCAGTCGGAATAGAAGGGGCGCGGCTATGGGCTTTGGCACCAATACCAGATATTTTGCAAGTTGGTGAGCTTGCATTTTGTAACTCACCACGCAGTCCCTCTGATGTTCGCCGGGAACCGCGGTCTGACTCTAGAATCCTCCTCAGTGCCTGCGACGCGTTCCATGTTGGGTGTGCTATGTTTCAAGCGGCCACACCGGCTTTCATACTCCACAGGCGCTATAATCCTACCCAACGGCAGGCGGAAATTCCCAATGTGGGGGTGCTGTCTTGCAAGTCATATCCCTGGTTGAGCATCCTATCCCACCTGCTAATCTAGCACCTATTATTTGAGCACACGCTGCAGTCCCATTGCGGGGAGTTCTGTCTTTCAAGTCATATCCCCCTGGGGCATGTGCTGCAGCGTGCTCTCGGCTGATACCTTGAAGGTCACTCACATCTCAGCCCTGGAACGTGTAACAATAAAGGTATCCTTCAGATAGTCCAAAGTGGGGGTGCTGTCTTTCAAGTAATTTCCACGGTAGGCATACTTATCTGTGGCACCAGGCACGATACGGTGGGTTTCAAGCACCTCTCCGCCGTTCGAAAGTGAAGGGACCTGGCACTGATACGTGTGTTTCAAGCACCTCTCAGATCTTGCATTAATGTCCTGGACAAGGTAAATTGATGGCCTTGATACAGTGCGGGTCAGACACTTCTCATGCGGCAGTGGTGGGGTTTGCATCGTGAGCTGGATACCTTCCCTGGGTATCCTGCTGGCAAACAGCTGAGGGAGTGGCTCAGTGAGTAACGACACTGACTGGCACTGAGAATTTGAAACAGGGGAGCTTGGTTCAATTCCCGGTGTCAGCTCCTTGTGACCTTGGGCAAGTCACTTTATCTCCCTGTGCCTCAAGCACCACGGGGCATGGACCTGTGCCTGCAAAATGTCTCTGTAAAGCACTGCGTACAACTAGCAGCGTTATACAAGAACATGCTATTATTATTATGATTATTATATATTGGCCTGGATACAGTGACTGCCCCCATTCACTTCTCCTGCAGCATATTCTCATCCAATTCAACTGCCCCTGTTGCTCATCTCAGCAGCGCCTCCAAATGTAGCACTTGTTCCCCCCTCCTACTGGAGATCTGGCTACTACATGGGTGTTCCGGGTGCTGTGGGAGCAACAACAGGACAGGCTTTTTCTCCTTAGGGTAAAGCGCCTCCATCCCATGAGGATCCTTGTAGGCAGGATGGTCCCCATAGACTCCTCCAAAGACTACACAATATAGTTGGTACAACTGAGTCTTTCTTCCATGCAGCACGTGGCATCCTCCACAATCCCTGGGGCAGATACCCAGGGCTTGAGGCCCCAAGCATCCCTCCTAAACTCCCTCATCCCTAATGGGGATTGGGGGAGGGAAGATACACCAACCACCAACACACAATTTAGTGGAGTGTCAGCTTTAATACGCAGGGGAGGGGCTTGTAATTCTGCCCCATAACTGGGCAGGTCCAGGTACTGACAGGAATCACACCATATACTGTACATGTGACCCAGTCAGTACCCTCCCCAGGTATGACACTCAACCTGCCGGTTTAGGCCTGCCCCTGGATATGGCAACACAGTAACCTTCCAGGCTGCAACTGCAGGCTAGGCCCTGTGCAGGAGTTTAACCCCAACACTGCCTGTTCCTATCAGGACTTATAGTGTTGAGGCCAGTGGCTATAGCCACGGGCACTAGGCTACATATGCAACCATGTATGTGCCATCACAACGCTGTGCCTGGGACATATTTGAAAATGAGAGGCAAGGCTACGATTGTACCATATGCTGCTGAGTGGCATCACCCTCACGCTGCCGCCGACCGGCATCTTGATCAAGGAAAGGAGGCAGTGAGAGGAGACAGGGAGGCGTGGCCGTGAGCAGTTCACCCTCATTGGCTGAGCCGCTCCCATGACACGGCCTTCGCCTGCCAGAAACAAATTTCAAAGTCTCTTCAGGTGTCTGCCGCCCTGCAGCTCCCAGCCACGCGCTCGTATGTAAACATACATAGGATTTCTGCAATTTGTTTTTGTGCCACGCGGAGTCGCACTCCGCGATACCGCCGGCGTTTATTGGTATAATCACGGCCTAACTCTCAATGCAACACTTCCTGGTAAAACATTTTATAAACTAATAAATAAGAGACCCACTTCAGAACGATGGGATGGCCACGGGGATACGCTTTGCCCCAAATTATGCAGGTTTATTCATGGGGCATTAGGAGTGATGCTGTATTTGGGACAATAATCCCTATAGACAATATGTGAAATATTATAAAAGATTTCTTGATGACATTCTGATTGTACGGTCAGGTACCCTCAATGATCTTTTGTTACACATTTGAAAAGCCAATGAACATAATATTATTTTGTCTGGAGAAAACGATCTGAGTGTAGTACACTTTTTGGATCTTAATCTTAGTATAGAGGATAATAACGTTGTGAGCAAAACCTTTTTCAAGCAGGAAGATTCATACCTTAAATACAAGTAATCACTCTAGAAATTAGCTCCATCACCTCCCTTTTAGGCAGTTCTTAAGAATGAAAAGAAATTGCTCCGAAACAGAAGACTATGACGAACGAGCCAAGACTGTAGGACGGAGATTTTTGGATAATGGATATGACCCTGCCATCATTGAGTCACGTTGGAAAGAAGTCATGGGGTGTGTTAGTTACATGATACCCTTTTGCAACCTAAAGAAATAAAAATACATTATAAATTGAAGGGATCACCTTTTGTTCATTACTGATTATAATAAACAGGATTTAAAAATTAAGTGTATAATTGTAAGCACTGGAGTTTTTACAAATGGACCCTATCCTTAAAAATGACCTAGAGTGGTCAGGAAAGCTCGTAGTGTAAAGAACATCTTGGCGCCCAGTGCGCTTAGAAGTTCTCATGTCAATACCACCGTGGCCCCCTAGCTGCTCAGACCCCTTGCTCATTTTCGCTGTGGGCGTTGTCAAAATCTGTTTGGTTACCCCCACTGGGAAGGAACTAGAGGTATATTATTTTATAAATTACAATAGTTGTTTTGTAATATATGTGATCAGATGCCCGTGTGGATTTCAATACATCGGCAAAACTATCAGAGCTCTCAAGACTCGTATTGGTGAACATGTCAATGGAATAAAAAATGCAAATACTGTAGATTGAGTAATGAGGGCAAAATAATTCATCATTTGTCCCAGCATTTTTTTATTCCAGCATTTTTGGATCACCACAGCGGGAACCCAGCAGGTCTCTCGTTTAGAGATCTGGAGGTAGCCCCTAGTTAACCTAGAGGTGGTGATAGGGATTTTGAATTACAGCAAAGGGAGCAATATTGGATCTTTACGTTTCTCAGTAAGGCCCTTCACGGATTAAATGAGATGGTGGAGCTCAATCCATTTCTCAGATAGTACTTCCTTCTCACTGTATATCATCTTTCATATCATTTTTTATTCTACACATCATTTAATTTTATATAGATATATTTTAAATATATTTTTCATTATTCAGTTTTTATTTCATTTCTATATATTCATTTCATGTTTAATTTATATATTATGTTTTTTAGTTTATGTATATGCTATATTGCATTTGTCCATTTTAAGATGTATTATGTATAATTGTAAGTGATGTCCATATGTATAGGGTTAACGTTTGTAATAGGCCTGGCCAATTTGGGTATGCATATGGCCTCTAGTGTGCAAATGAGTTAATCCACCCCTGATGAAGCGTGTTTAACGCGAAATGCGTTGAGATTGGCGTTTGAGGCACGTCATGATGTTGCACTGCTGGCATTCATGCTTGTGTGTTTGTCTACCGATGTGTCCATCTACGTGCATACATGTAATTCTAGAAGCAAGTCTTTTATTACAATATTTTTATATAAAGATTATTTTTATACTTGCCCGTCTCCCTGTTGCGTTCCTTTCTTGTTTTTTTCCCTGTTCACGTTTGGCCCGGTGATCTCGCGAGGGTACGGAGCGGGGGAAACCGCTTACAAGTGGAGGACTAAGCGTGCCTGCAAGCCAGCGCGGGCTGAATTGTTTGTTGTTGACAATCAGAAAGTGGAAGTTTATTTCGGTTACAATAAAGAAAAAATGGGGGGGGGGGGGGGAAACAGTGTTTGCATAAAAAATTTCCTAACAAATCTGCGTGCTTTGAAATGTTTTAATACATTTTGTACAAGCGTTCAGCAATTAAATCTTTACTTTACACAGAGCCCCATTTAACAGGCTGTGTAGTCCTCTCCCCCCGCTGGAAAAAGTTAATGATTCCTCCCCCACCCGCTTATTCTGCTGGTTAATATTATAATTTACTGATAGAAAACCAACATATTCTGCAGTGCAGCCCAATGCGGGAAGTGTTCCAAAAATATACATTAATGTACATCATGCTACAAGGACCCTGCTCCAAAGAGCTTACAATCTAAAAGGAATGGGAAAGTGGAGACAGTGTATAACTGGGAAGAGCTTGGCATGGCTCTACTGCTTGGTGCCCATGAAACAAAAGAAAAACAAAAAGAAGCCCCAAACTGCACTCAGGTTTACCAACAAGAGGAGCCATTTAAATACTTCCCAACAAGCAAGAGGATCATCAAATTACAACTGGTGTCAAATACATATGGCATAATAGACAGATGTTAATAAATCATTTCATACAACATCATCAAGGGCTTAGCACTTATTTTGTACACTTATATACTGTTACCCATTAACTAAAGTCTCCCGGCTGCAATACTGGGGCAAAGTCTGAGCAAAACAATTGCCCGGGATTTTATAAAATAAATGGGAATACAATCGTCGCCAGCGCACGGAAAACCTAGCCTTTTGAATTGAGAGAATAGAGAATCTTCCATAAGTGCTGCTCTATCCATATATAGCCAGCTAACCGCACTCCTTCCTCTCACTAAATTAGCCGCAGTGAAGAGAAGGCTAGGGGTTGGATTACAGCATCACAGAGTGTCAGCTCCTCGGGGAGTCCACATGGCTCTCATGTTACTTTTACCCCCTGGAACAGAGAGTGATGAAGTGATGAGTGATGCAACCTCTGTACAGCTCTTTTATCAAGAGCCATTTCATTAAAGAACCAGCCTTTTAACTGTGGACACATTTCAACCTCACCAGATCTGCTAATTATTGACAGTTGGTGAAGAGGAGATTTCACTTTTTCCTCCTGTTAAACTGCATCTAATTAGTAATTACTGGTTCACTGTCATCTCCCTAAAATAATCCCACCGCACATTGGCTCATTAACCTTTCGCTGTTTCTGATGCGGCCTGCCAACAAGATGAGGGCTCAAACAGATTGGGAAACAAAGCCCACCCTTATTTCTCTGCTGTTGTTGTTGGTATGCAGTGGGGGGAGGAGAGGTGGGAGGGTGGAGGTACTGTACGTACAAAGTGGAGATTGCAGGCAGAAAGAGGTCATTCTTAGGACCGGTGCATCTTAAAAACAAGCTGTATAAGAATACTTTATTCATGTAACCATTGCTAGGTCGAATCTATACAACATGGCAGCCCTGAGAAGGAAGAAGTTTCATTACTAGGGTTTGAAAAAAAATACTCAGCCGCTTGCCTGGTATAAGTGGAAAATTGTGTGATGTGTAGAGCTGAAAGACCACCGTTGCTGAAGAACATCTTCAGAAGCAGAGTTGTCAATCACCGCTCTGTTTGCCGAAGTTGCTCCCCACAATGCCTTGCACAAAGCTATGCAAATTATTGTTGTGTGCGACTTTGGAAGCAGCCATGGTCTTTCCTGTGGTGTTCCCCCAAAATGACGAGTGGCCGTTCACATTGGACTGGTGCAGGGAAGCACTGATGATTACCAAGTTATAGATGGCTAAACAGAAGTGGCTGAGGTTGGAAACAAACCAGCAAACTTATTCTAGTTAATATCATTTTCGGATAGAAAGCCAACATATTCTGCAGTGCAGCCCAATGCGGGAAGTGTTTCATAAATATTCATTAACGTACATCACGCAACAAGGACCCTGCTCCAAAGAGCTTACAATCTAAAAAGGAATGGGAGAGTGGAGACAGTGTATAACTGGGAAGAGCTTGGCATGGCTCTACTGCTTGGTGCCCATGAAACAAAAGAAAAACTAAAAGAAGCCCCAAACTGCACTCAGGTTTACCAACAAGAGGAGCCATTTAAATACTTCCCAGCAAGCAAGAGGATCATCAAATTACATCAACTGGTGTCAAATACATATGGCATAATATACAGATGTTAATAAATCATTTCATACAACATCATAAAGTCCTAAACACTTACTTTGTACACTTGTATACTGTTAACCATTAACTAAAGTCTCCCGGCTGCAAAACTGGGGCAAAGTCTGAGCAAAACAATTGCCCGGGATTTTGCAAAGGAAGAACTCCTACAGTAGTCAATGGGATTCCTTTTCTTTGATGAAAATGGCAATTTTTTGCCCTACTTTTCCACCCGTGAGACTTCAGTAAATAGACCCCAATGTGTCGAGTGCAAGCGGCATTAAAGTAAACCGCAATAATAATAATTTAAAAACGCAGTTCAAATACGATCAAGCGGCAGGAAACCAAAATCAAAAGGTGCGCGTTTCGCACAAGGCTGTACATCTTCCGAGGTGAAGCACGGTTTGGTGCTAAACGTGCATTGGGTTATCTGGTAACTGAGAGGGGCACTGTCCCCTGCATTATTTCCGCTGCCCCTCGGAGTCCTACGGCGTGCGGCATCCGATAGTCGCCTCTACCGTCACTTTACTTCTTTACCAGCTATCTGATGGAAATAAGTGGGTGTAGTGTTGGGTTATTTTGAGGAGCTGTATACTGTGGTGTTATTTGTAGGCCATTGGATATACTACTCTGAGGCTGAATGATATATACTCGCCATATTATATCCCTTGAATTTTTGCCACATTCACACTCATGTGAAGGGACCCTAAGGCACTTGAATTTTTTGGCCATGAAACTGGCAGGTATTATTTTCTTTGTATCAGATGATGGGTATTATGCTCAAAGCAGGAAGGAGACTGAGGATAGCAGCAGGATTTTGGATATGATTCCTTGATCAGCGCATCTTTAAACATTTGAAGAAGAGAGGGCAAAGGGAATTGAGGTGAATTCCGGGAAAAAATGTAGGGCAGAGAAGAAGAGATCATACTGTAGGCAAAACGGAGAGGCCTTTGTGGAAAATGGGTGGACCAGGTTGGCCAAGAGGTTCTTACTTTCCGTAAGATTCTACGTTTCCATGTGGGGGATTATTTGGAGATGAGATGTGAGATCTGTACATGGTATTGTAGAGAGCTTTGTATCAGGGAACCAGGGTCTTGAATGTGTACCTGTATGATCTTGCTGGACAGTTTAAGGACTTGCATTAGGCGGGAGTAAGAGGAAGGAGTGTGTGTGTGTGAGAGACAAATAAGCTTTGCTCAATGGGCTGGGGGGACACAGACTTGGGAGAGTAAGATCAGTGGGGAGGAGATTGGCACATTACCAGGGAATGAATCAGAAATGTAATTGATTTTGGGGTGAGGAAGGGGTGTATTCTATCTGTATTGTGGAAGTGAAAGCAGCAGGATTGGGGAAGATGCTGAAGGCAGTGGTGCCATTCTTCCGGGAATTTGCAGCTCTATTAATTTCTGGTTAGTGCAGCAGCCTAATTATTTCCTGAATGTTGTTATTACTCATTTCTCTAATCATAAAATCAGTGATGGCCATATGACCTCAGACTGCAGTAATAGAGCCAACAAAGACTGAAATGAAACGAGAGCATAGTACATTTGTAAGACATATAAATCAAAAAATAAACCCCTAGTAGCATCTGGGCGTTTGGCATTAGTAATGTACTCGAGGGAGCTCAGGGCTCATGGCCACTGAATTCTTGGCGTGTGCAGCTTGGGAATGTGAATGCACATGATGTTTTCGGGTTGCTGACATCAGTTTTAAAGGAAAATGATATATCTTAGTCAGAGAGGAGAAGAAGCCATATGGCTGGGATGCTGGCCTCTGAAGTGGTACCCTGAGTGCCAGCTAAGGCAGGGGTGCTCAACTCCAGTCCTCAAGCTCCCCTAACAGGTCAGGTTTTCAGGATACCTCTGCTTCAACACAGGTGGCTCAATCAGTCCCTGCTCCAGCACAGGTGGCTCAGAGGCTCAGTCTTCATCTTCTTTATGTTGCATGCCAGTCACTCACAATGTCATCTATTGTGAAAGTAACTTGCTCTGCTGCACCTACAGCTTCCTGTTTCTCTGGGAAGGATGGTTACAAGCAGAAGTAAATCTCCTACACACTCAGCGGTCTGATGTTCATTACCAGGCGCTAAGGTAACAAGTATTCCAGGGGACTGGTTGTTGTCCCTTGTTAAATAAGACTGGCTACAAGTCTAAAGAAAAAAAGGGAAATTATGGGGAGACAAGTTATGGGGAGACAAGTTATGGGGAGAGAAGTTATGGGGAGAGAAGTTATGGGGAGAGAAGTTATGGGAGGCCAAAATCAATTTGGGACATTCCCTCTAGGTTTTGGGAATTGGTAAAATAATGGGGGGTTGTGGCAGCAATGGGGGAGGTAATAGGTTTGGTGAAGGGCCCTGCGATAGGGCCTTAACCCCTGTCTAAAAGGGCTTCGATAGAAAACCTGTATTGGACTGATGAGTCCAGCAAGGACCGTGTTAATTGCAGCTTAGGACAATTAACCAGTCTCCACCTGACTCATCACTCACATGGGAGGTGGCTGCTGACAGAGCGGGATTACAGGGAACCAGCCCTTCCTTTTCAGGACACAGCGTTCACTGGAACCCGCCAGAGTATTTCCCCCCCACCCCCACGGACACCAACCTAGACCTGGCCCGAGGGAAAGATGTCCTGATAACAGGCACCACTTTGGACTTTGGGTCAGAGGCTGGTAAGAGGCCTATTCTCCCAGCCCTGCAGATAGGGACTGGGAAGTATGAATTAGCCCCTACACAGGGATAGGCTGTTTATTTGTATGCTGCTTTAAAGCTGTATTGTTTGAAGACACAGGCTAAATAAAAGCCACTGTTTATTTACCCAATCTATATCTCCCTGATTGTGCTTCTGCACTTGTCTCCTACATATGGTGGTGGCTGTGGGATGAGAGGTGGTCCTTGAATTTCAAAGGGGCCCCTGAAATCGTCCGGGAATATTTGTTGTTCTTTTGTTTGTCTTTAAAACCAGAGACAGAACATGAAACACAGACAGAGCCCAGTGCTACATCCATTGACACAAATACACGGTAGTGCCTAAATATATATATATAGATATCTTTTGAATAAAATGGTCTTTTAGTTTAACTCTTTGGCCAAACTGTCGTAAGCCCTTGAGCCCCTCCAAGGCAGATCACGTCTCAAGGGTCCTAACACTAATATAAATTCTTAATAACCTGTACATTACCAGGAAGAATGATTTATAATAAATCTGTCAAAATTAGTTGCATAGTTCTAAGTCTGTTTGAAGCTCTTATTAACCTGTATAATAACAGGAAAAGCACCACTTTTAAATGGTTAAAGCTCACTCCATTTCACCTTCCACACTCATGGGAACTTACATGCAGTTTGATTGCAACAAATCTAATACAGAGTGCTTTTCCTGTTATTATACAGGTTAATAAGTGCTTCAATCAGACTTAGAACTATGCAACTAATTTTGACAGATTTATTATAAATCATTCTTCCTGGTAATGTACAGGTTACTAAGAATTTATATTAGTGTTAGGACCCTTGAGACATGGTCTGCCTTGGAGGGGCTCAAGGGCTTACGACACTTTGGCCAAAGAGTTAAACTAAAACACCATTTTATTCAAAAGATATCTATATATTTAGGCACTGTACCGTGTATTTGTGTCAATGGATGTAGCACTAGGCTCTGTCTGGTTTCATGTTCTGTCTTGGTTTTAAAAATATTGCCATGCTTAGTAGCACCTCTTTGAAACTTATTGCAATTTATATATATATATATATAATTATATATTATATAGATATATATTATTATATATATATATATATACATATATATATATACGTCATTAAGGTTATGGTGGGTAAAAAAGGGACAAAAACCCTCCACAGTAAAGCATAAGCAACTGTAAATATTACTGTATGTTCATTTGCATCTCTTAGACAGGTCTGCAACCCTGTCTTTCCCCATTGTCACCCAGCATACAGCGCTTCCACTGCAGCAAGGGATTCTGGGAAATGACATGCAAATGAGCACTCAGTGCCACCTTTTGTCTCAAGCTCATATTACACAAGCCAATCCTCAAGCCACTGCATGCTGTTTTAAACACAGCTTTAAACAGAGGCTGGGATGAGATGCAAAGCCATTAGACCTACTCACATACATGTTTCAACCTGATGGTATCATCCGTGTGAGGCTGGTCTTAATGGCTAGCAGGTTTGAGACTAGACTAGGTAATCACCACTGTCATTAAGGTTATGGTGGGTAAAAAAGTGACAAAAACCCTCCACAGTAAAGCATAAAGCAACTGTAAATATTACTGTATGTTCATTGCATGTCTTAGACAGGTCTGCAACCGTGTCTTTCCCCCATTGTCACCCAGAATCAGCACTTCCATGCAGCAAGGGATTCTGGAAATGGACAATGCAGCAAATGAGCATCAGTGCCACCTTTTGTCTAAGCTCGTATACACAAGCCAATCCTCAAGCCAATGCATGCTGTTTTAAACACAGCTTTTAAACAGAGGCTGGGATGAGATGCACAAGCCATTAGACACCTCACATACATGTTTCAACCTTGATGGGGATCATCAGTGTGAGGCTGGTCTTAATGGCTAGCAGGTTGGACTAGACTAGGTATCAACCAAGTCATTAAGGTTATGGTGGGTAAAAAAGTGACAAAAACCCTCCACAGTAAAGCATAAAGCAACTGTAAATATTACTGTATGTTCATTTGCATGTCTTAGACAGGTCTGCAACCAAAATAAAACAAAGAACTACGTTGTCACGTACGGCACACCTGTGAGCACGTGACCTGCATACGGGACAAGGGTTAATACACAGCTCGCAAGCTGTCCCACTTGTCACTTTTGCCAAGGTCCCTCAAATGCACAATATCTCCCCTAACTCTGTCCCCATATACCATCTGTCACGAACAGCACACCAGTGGGCACGTGACTTAGATATGCAACCAGGGTTAATACACACAGCTAGTCTAGTCAACTCACCTTTCTCCCCGGCAGGGTACTTTCAATGAGGTAATATTAACCCCTTACTCAATTACAAATCATATCCAAACGCTTCCACTACCCAAGAATTATGCAAATAAAAATGTGTAATTAATATATCTGCCTGGGTCTCAGGTCCCTGTTTATGATAAAAAAAACAATGCACTTAACACACAAAAATCTGTCCGAAAATGTAAATACTCTCTCCAGAGCGTGCAACAGTTCATTCAGAGCCCAAAGCATCACTTATTAAATGTTTTAATATATATATAAAAATACAGAGCTATGATTACAGAAAAAGGATTACGAGAACATACAGTACATACAGTACAGTACATACATACAGTACAATAAATGAAGAACAGTTTCTCAATGAAAACATAAAAACAGAAATCCCTATACATTACATTACCATATGTAAGGATTTTCTCCCAGAGAAAAACTAGCGTAAAACTCACGTGTTTGGTCCAAAACACTTCTCTGTTGAAATCCGATGTTCATAATACCTTGCAAAGTCTTATCATCGCACATGCAGAAGTGACCAGAATTAAAGGGCTACACATCCAGGCAGGAAAGCTACAATGCACTGGAGAAAGCCACAACGCCACAGTCTCACTTGGTGGACTGCCACAGATGGTGACCCACACAAGGTACTGACTCTGTGACCAAAGTCTACCGAACCATGTGTGCGAAGGGGGAAAAACCACATGGGTTTTTTAAATGGCCACTCAGAAAAATAAAAAAAAGTCTACAGAGACACATGTGAGAGCTACGAACTCTGCAAGTGAAGTCTGCTCACCTGTAGGACTACCAGCTGGGGTTCTAGCATATATTGAGAATATTGCTGCAATACCGCCAGCCGAGGTCAGGGACAAGAATACACCTGATATGGCCAAAAGGGAGGGCAAAGTGTGGTGTTTCTGTAATTAACCCGGCCACACAGAAGAGTGTCCCTTCCGGTCCTATGAGGATATGGATGAGGATGAAGAGGTCTCTTATGTGGGCCTCAAAATGTGACGCACCCTCAAAACACACCTAGGATGCTGGAGATGCCTGAACTCTGTACGCACCAAAAAGACAGGTCTCTATGACCACGAATATGATTGGTGGCAGCAAAAGCAGGACCAGCTCAATGCCAAATATTTCCACTAGCTACTGTATGAAAAGCATGGTGAATACAATGAAACTGCTGAAGTTTCAACCAAAGAAGTAGAACCCTATATCCCTGATTGGACAGAGTTGTCAAAAGCAAAAAGGCAGAACAAGAAAAAAAGAGGTTCTCAGCTAGCTGTGGAAGTTGTAGACATGTCCGCAGACGACCCTGTGACATCAAAAGGGGGCCGAGATGTCCTGCAGCCTTGAGTGAATGCAAGATTTATTCCAGGAATAACAGAATCACTAGAGGGCCCAAGGCAGAAAGTCGTGTACACAGAAGAAGTGACTATCCAGTTCTGACAGTGAGAAAACCTCGACAAACAATGCCAGGGAAGTGGAGCAGGAACCAATATGTGACGATCCCTTGACCAACCCTGGAGATACACTGCAAGCTGCCAGGCATGACTGTGATCTCGTCCGTGAACAACTTGAAAAGGAGATAGAAGCCAATGCCAAGCTACAGAGTGGTCTGCTCAAACTCGCCTTTGACTGTGGGACTGTGATGAACACGGAGCGTCACTTACATAGTGACTTCAAAGACCGGCCGACTGAACTAAAGATGGTGAACGCTATTATTACCGCCATGGTCAAGAAACAGACCCACTCAGATGAAGTTATTGCTGGCTTGCAGTAGAAGCAGGAGGAGGATCAAAAGAATGACCTCCGTCTAGGTGTAGAGCTTGGATTATCTCAGAAGAAGTCTCTTAGTCTCGTTGCAGAGCTTAGAGGCTCTCGAAAAGAGTTGGACAGCCTCGGTATGAAGCTCAAAGTCTGTCAGATAGTGTTTCGCAGTCTACAGTATGTGCCAAGCTGGAAGTCTCCCAGAAAGAGTTTCACAGTCTAGGTACCAAGTGGTAGATCTTCCAGAAAGAGTTCCATACATCCAATACAGAGATGGATGTCTCTCCACTAGGAGGTCAAAGGTATCCGGACAGAGTTGGACACATCACAGAACGAGGTTCATACTCTCCGCATAGAGCCGGAAGCCTCACACCAGGAGATCAGTGGTCTCCATACAGAACTGGAAAGCTCTAAAAAGGAATGTCACAGTCTAGCGGCAGAGCAATAAGAAGTCCATAGTCTTAGTGTGGATCTTGAAGTCTCTCAGAAGGAGCTTCATGTCCTCAACCTAGAGCTCAAAGTCTCACGCCAGGAGACCCGAATTGAGACTCCCAAAGTGCATAAATGGAAGGAGGACTACGAGAAGGCCCTGAGAGTTATAGAGACAGTGGAAAGAAAGAATAGAAACCTGACAGAGGAGGTTTCATATCTGGCTGATCAAGCCAGTAAAGAAGTTTAGGGGAAGCAACAACTCCATCAAGGAAACTTTGAAGTACATTTAGCACTGGAAGAAGCAGAGGGCGCTCTTCACCAGGAAAAGAGCAAATCCCTGTGTCTGCAATTGGAACTCTCTCAGATCAGAACAGACTTTGAAAGAGACAAGAGAAGCGTGCTAACCCATCCAAGGTAGGTTGGAGAGAGAAAGATGTCTGCGCAAACGCTCTGCAGCGCTATAGAGGAGCGAAAACTCGTCAGCTGTGTCGCCAGTATAAAGCTGCCTGCCTTCTCCAATCAATATGGAGAATGCAACGTCAAAGAATTATGAACATTTGAAGCAAAGGTGTAATTTTACTTCAGTGAAACGTTAGGATGTATCTGCAGCAAAGATGCTACAGGAAAATGAAGGAAGCTGCTTGTATGATTCAATCCAGATATAGATTCTACATCACAACCAAGTAAGTCATGTGTTGCTATAAGCGCACCCACAGTGCCGTCTCAGTGGTACAATCGGCTTTCCACAAAATTCAGGAAACAAGAACCGAATTACGACTGAGAAGCACCATACAAATCCAGTCATGCGACCATGCCCACATGGCCCAATCCAGATTCCTCATGATGAAAATAGGCGATATAAGGATTCAGTCTTTGGCTAGAATGAGGCAGAACTGTATCTGTGATCATGCCCCTAAAGAGGCAACAATAGTTGTTTACACGTCTTTGAAAGCGAAAAAGGCGCACGACTACAGCTTTGCCAACTATAAATAAAAAAAAAAGGAGGCCACAGGTAACGGTTAGGTGTAAGAACAACAACTAAATGGATGTACTGGAATTTAAGTATCCTCAACCACACGCAAATTACCTCTCTACTGATAAGGGGGTTGTGCTTGTTGCAGATATGCCCGTAGTTGATGAGAAAGCTGTAGACCAGGTCCCCTTGTACTGAAGGAGCTTCAAAATGGTGCTAATATAGCAGAGATACCTCGCCAGACATCATTTGGGATTTCCCCACACATAAAAGGATCAGTCAGCGTAGAAAAAGTAATACAGCAAGATGATAAGTCTACCCACTACCAAACTGAGATGCCACGGGGGTCAATTCATGGATAAAAACTCTGCCCAGGTTGAACCACCTGCGATCATTGATACTGAATGCGATTCAGGTGGTCACCCTAGTCTCAGGAAACAAAACATTGCCCGACACATGGAAAAACTTGTGCCAAGTAGTTGATAGAAGACTTGGTAAAATGGAAAGAAGAGCTTGAACGAAGAGTCCTCCACAGAAGTGAGGAAGCTAAGCACATCTTGGAAAGACTATGCTTGGGAAAAGTCCTCCACGAGCGACTAAAGAGCGCTGATTTCAATCACCTTCTGGAAGAGAAACTGGTTACCTGGAGAAAGGGCTCCAATCCCAGAGTGACTGGGGGTTCTCTCCCTCCACCCATTCTCATTCGAGCCGCTGGTATATCTCGAGTGAGAGTGGAGGGATGGGCTTCAGCCGTAGCTAGCCCGAGCTGCCCACAAACAAGGGAAGTACAGTATGTGACAGGGCCTTAACTCCTGTCTAAAAGGGCTTCAATAGAAAGCCTGTATTGGTCTGAGGAATCCAGCAGGGAGCTGGTTAATTACAACTACAGATAATTAACCAGCCTCCACCTGGCTTATCAGACAGGTAGAAAAGCCTCCTGCTCGACCTGCAGGGGATCGTTCTAGCATATACACTGTGTTTGCTGACAGAGAGGGATCCCAGGGAACTAGCCCCTCTATTCCAGGGCACAGCAGTCACTGGAACTCGCCCGGGGGGGTGTCCCCCCCCCCCCCTATGGTCACCAACCCAGACCCAGCCTGGGAGAAAGAGTCCCTGATAACAGGTACCTCTTTGGACTTTGGGTCAGAGACTGGTAAGAGGTCTAGCCTCCCAGCCCTGCAGATAAGGACTGGGAGAGTGAGCCCTTACAGAGGGATAGGCTGTTTGTTTATTTGTATGCTGCCTTAAAGCTGTATTGTTTGAAGCTACAGGCTAAATAAAAGCCAATGTTTATTTCCCCAATCTATGTCTCTCTGGTTATACCTCTGCACTCATCTTTTACATGCCCCATAAATATTCTTGCTTTGGGCCCCCCCGAGAACATAGCACCACTATAGTTCTATGGTGTACAGTGAGGAGTACACCAGCTGTGATCATAGAAGCTTAAAATGCAAGCCCTATAATATGGGAGGGAGAGAGAATGCATATATAAAAAGGAACAAGGAAGTTATCAGAAGAACAAAGCAGAATACATTGAAATTGGAGGGTGAGAAAGGGTTGTAAATGCATGTATCATTCTCCCAGCAGTGGTGGTACTGTATGCATTCACAATGCATGGGAAGTACCCAAAATTATAGCAATAAAACATAGTAAGAGGAGAAAGTCGACAGACTATGTGGGCACATCTGTCAGTGGCATGTTTAAAGCATTGGCAAATATTTGTCTTAATTTTCCACATTTGTAATAATTCACACTATGCAAACTAGTAAAACATCGTCATTAAGTCCTGTTACCAAATGAACCTGCATCCTGCATGGAAGGGCACAGTGTCTACATTGAATGAATCAAATTGCCTTTCATATTGTGTGTGTGATATTCCCCTTTTCTACGATATGTTGCATGTTATCAATGAAAGATCCCCTATTTGGTATATGCCCAGTCTCGGGTCCCTTGTTTATGTAGCTCCACGTGACATTGCAGACTCCAGGGATCTGCTGCTGAGTTTGTCCACTTTCACTTTTGATGATAAGGCTGTTCCTCAATTAAACTGTTTCTTATTTTGCGCTTGGCTTGCTATTGCCATCATTACTCAAACAGATAAATGTAAGTACCTGAAGATCTAGCATTTCAGTGGCCTGTAAGAATAGGAAAACAATGATCTCTCACAGGATTCCAATGAGTAAATGTTCTACTTTAAAGGTGATTTAATCAGAGAAAGTCAATTACACTGATAATTCATTTTTTTCTTCTTCGCTTGCCTGGTACGTGGAACTGCTCCTTTAAACATAGCCAAAGGTCACTGTAAAGGCCAGGTTTGGGTGCTGGGGTTATATTATAGCAAACCGTACATCCTTTTATTCATACATACAGATAAGGAGATTTCAACCCATTCCATCACAGCTTGAAATAGTAATATAAAATTCTGCAATTCATCGATTTCCGTTGGTTGAAGCGCCATTAAGAAGGTGGAGATGGTATAACCGACCTCGCACCGCAAGGTTGGCCTACTCAAGACAAAGATGAAACAAGAATGGACAGGACGTCCTGTGGAACAAGAAGTGTTTATCTTCACTACAAAGCGGGCACCACAGTGATGCCAGTGAGAGGGTAGAAGAAAATGAACAGTGCCTCTGAATGACGAGGCTGTCAGGATCTCACACGTATCAGCCTGGCATTAGGGAAAAATGTGTCTATTCCTGAAACCTAATTTATACTGTGCATGCAGTATACACTAACTATAGTCCATGTTTATTCAATGAGGCGTTTACCCATTTCGCTGGAGGGATCTGCAACGCTGCGATGAGCCTTTGGCAGAGAAGGGCTGAAATATACAGGACTTATTTGGCACCAAAAAATGGACACACTGCAATATAAGACAATATACACTCCTAGTAATTCAAATCCTCATCTGCATACTGCGTGAGAATCAAAAAAAACTTTTCAAATATTGGCAGAAAAATACATAGTATAATGATGGACTTTTCACTGTATGACCTGGGCAGACGTTCGCTCCATTTAAGGAAATCACAAGTGACAAACAAAAATATGTATTTTTTTTTTTTTTTTTTTAAACAACTCGACATTGGACCAGATTTCCATAGATGTAATCAATCTTAAAGCACAAACGTCTCCTCCTCCCCCAAAAGCAAGTATTTTGTTCGCAGGGGTTCCCCCCAAAGCAGAACCACGGCCCTCGAAGCTCCACGGACCACCCGATTACATACCATGGCTATGTTACTTTTGCCGGTACTTGCAGGGACAAACAAAGATGGCTGCAGGATCACACAATGCGAAGCTACAATGTCATCAATGTCTATTGGCCACCAGACTGAGGCTCTCCCCAGCCATAGCTTCTGCCGGACAGTAATTCTTGTAAGGGAATATCGAAATTAAAAATCTTGGGGGAACCATGTAGCTTGGAGTGATGTGGTTTAGATCCGGGAGGAACAAAAAGGTTAAAAAAAAAAGGATATATATTCATTGAAAAAAACTACGTTGGATTGCCGCGTTTAAGTGAAAAATTCTTAGCTAATAAATTATTATTTTTAAATGTAATTATTAATGAAAGAATTATGTAATTCTCCATCTTACTGTATTAGTTACTTATTCTCCACTTTCAGGTGCTGACTAATGAGGGAATCAGGATTGCTTCCCAAGAAGAGGGACAGGAGTGACCATATAGTGGCATTTGCCAGCGGAAGAGCAGGCTCAACCGTCTTATCACAAAATCGTGTTGTTGTAAGTGCGGGGTAACAGGTTCCTATGAAGGTTACACAGTTTAAGTAGCGGGGACCCCATGGAAGATGATAAAATGTGGGTGGAGCTCGCTTCACCTGTTAAAAGAGATGTTCAAGAATAGCTCAACTCTCAAGTTATTTTTCTTTGCAAAACGTGATACATTTAAAAGGAAAAACACACCAGTTTAGTGTCAGACTGGAGCATCAATGGCTCCCAGGGAGGAACAGGTTGTAATGCCCACTGTAGGACCACTACTGACACAAGTTATAACAGGGCTTGTACTCATGATTTCATACACAGGCTCAGATATGCAAGCACGTATGTACACATTTAAAAGTACACTCATAATTACCTACACCCATACATGCACACATTACCTACACCCATACATGCACACATACCACTACTACTACTGACTAAGATACCCACATACATTGATACACACAGAGCAGACGCTCCCTGCCATGGGAGATTCGGCCAATCTCAAGTCTCATGGTCATTCTGAAAGACTTGACCAACCTGGACCTTAGGAGCCCACCAAGGGTTTCCCCAAGTACCTGCTGGACCAGACCAAGTCTGTGAAAGTTCTACATATAGCCCTCTCGTCACATCTGTATGTATACACACTACATGTACTGTACAAGTTCAACACAAGCTGAAACATAATATTATGTCCTTCTGGTAGGACACGATGACTATTACTGCACCACTACAAAGACAGTGTTACTAATGTGCGGATATCCCTCACCCCTACTCAAACGAGAGACGAAAATCATGCGATTTGGGCTGGTTCATTGGACTATACTGTGAGCGGTTATACCACTTTCCTTACCCACCATTACCTGTACCCGGATTGTAGCCTGTATACCAGCTTCATAATGCAGCCAGGAATCAAGTTCACACAAATGTAGAACACCGGGTAGTCCTTCTCTGCCATTTAATAACCACTGAAGGACAGCACAGTGTGGCTCCACCTCGGTAAGAGGACATGCCTGCAAAGCTTTCATCGGGACGTTTGCATATTTATTCTGCAGCGCCGCATGTAATAGCACAATTAATACATACAACAAATCCTTCATCCAAAGAGCTTACGGTAGAACTCTTGGGGGGAGGGTTAGTCATTAAACTGTGATAGTGCCGATCGGGGCACTGGCGCACAGAAATTCTCCTTCAAGTCAATGGAAGTTCCCATGCAGTATCACAGTTGAATGAATAACCCCCAAGGTGTCTGAGTCCCGGGACCTTGGACCTGACATCTGCTGGATGTGGAATAAAATCCTGTGGAAAACTGAATGTATTTTTTGGGGGGGAAACTGGACTATTAGCTGAAACCGGCTCCCCCTACACATTCTATATCAGCGGTTTCCAAACCTGTTTGGATCTCTACCATCCTAATACAAACAGAACTTCCAGTACCACGGACATTTACAGGTTTGTTACAGTATCTATAGTGTACCTACCGTATACATGCACTATAACCTGAGTATGTGTCCCCTTAGCTTTAGTAATAACTCCTAAAATACCATAAATGTGCGTAGTTCTCTAAATTCCCTATTCAATGTTATGTGAAGCTGCTTCCCCGTGCCAGGGAAGCTTTCAACTCCATTAAAATGAATGTACAATATGCTTTGGAGCTATTTCAATTGAATGGAGCCCAGGAAAGTGGCTTTACAGCACACAGAATAGGGCTTTTGCCTTTATTCTCCTCTCTAGGAGGAATATAAGTATGGAGTATCACCACAGAGTCTTGCGTACCCCGGTATTACTCGTACCACAGGTTGGGAGCCCTCAATGTGTTTCACTAATTTCTAAGGAGAGCAAAGTTTGGATCTCCAAGTCCTATTTTGACATTTGTGGAGTCTTGTAAGTGCAGGACACAACCCGGTCAGCTAAAGAAACCTTCATGGGGTCAGAAGATACAGGTTTACAGTACAGTACATACGGAGAATCAAGGAAGTGCGATGTGACTGACCTCGGACATCTGTGGGAAGAGGCTGATGGCTAGAGGAAGCGCCAGTCCAAAGGCAGCAAGGCACACAAGGCTATGCACTGGGAGGACCAATCTTGGGTATGATCGCAGCAATGACGTTCTGCAAGAGAGAGAGCGCGAAGATGTAACATGGAGACCTCATCACACACGCTGCAAGGGGGAAATGATGGAGCCTGTATGTTGCACTGTATCCCTGCACTGCATCCCTGTGCTGTATCCCTGCTCTGCATCCCTGTGCTGTATCCCTGCTCTGCATCACCGTGCTGTACTGCATCCCTGCTCTACGTCACTGCGCTGTATCACCTTGCTGTATCACAACGCTGCATCACCGCGCTGTATCTCTGCGTTGTATCCCTGCACTGTATCCCAGCTCTGTGTCACCACGCTATATCCCTGCTCTGTATCCCTGCGCTGCATCACCGCACTGTACTGCCTCCCTGCGCTGAATCTCTGCTCTGCGTCACTGCGTTGCATCACCATGCTATATCACCTTGCTGTATCACCGCGCTGCATCACTGCGTTGCATCACCATGCTATATCACCTCGCTGCATCACTGCGCTGTATCACCCCGCGCTGCATCACTGCGTTGCATCACCATGCTATATCACCTCGCTGCATCACTGCGCTGTATCACCATGCTATATGACCTCGCTGCATCACTGCGCTGTATCACCATGCTATATCACTGCGCTGTATCACCATGCTATATCACCTCGCTGCATCACCATGCTATATCACCTCGCTGCATCACTGCGCTGTATCACCATGCTATATCACTGCGCTGTATCACCATGCTATATCACCGCGCTGCATTACTGCGCTGTATCACCATGCTATATCACTGCGCTGTATCACCATGCTATATCACCATGCTATATCACTGCGCTGTATCACCATGCTATATCACCTCGCTGCATCACTGCGCTGCATCACTGCGCTGTATCACCATGCTATATCACTGCGCTGTATCACCATGCTATATCACCTCGCTGCATCACTGCGCTGTATCACCATGCTATATCACTGCGCTGTATCACCATGCTATATCACCATGCTATATCACTGCGCTGTATCACCATGCTATATCACCTCGCTGCATCACTGCGCTGCATCACTGCGCTGTATCACCATGCTATATCACTGCGCTGTATCACCATGCTATATCACCATGCTATATCACCGCGCTGCATTACTGCGCTGTATCACCATGCTATATCACTGCGCTGTATCACCATGCTATATCACTGTGCTGTATCACCATGCTATATCACCATGCTATATCACTGCGCTGTATCACCATGCTATATCACCTCGCTGCATCACTGCGCTGTATCACCATGCTATATCACCTCGCTGCATCACTGCGCTGTATCACCATGCTATATCACTGCGCTGTATCACCATGCTATATCACTGCGCTGTATCACCATGCTATATCACTGCGCTGTATCACCGCACTGCATTACCGCGCTGTATCACCATGCTATATCACCTCGCTGCATCACTGCGCTGTATCACCATGCTATATCACCTCGCTGCATCACTGCGCTGCATCACTGCGCTGTATCACCATGCTATATCACTGCGCTGTATCACCATGCTATATCACCTCGCTGCATCACTGCGCTGTATCACCATGCTATATCACTGCGCTGTATCACCATGCTATATCACTGCGCTGTATCACCATGCTATATCACCGCGCTGCATTACCGCGCTGTATCCCAGCTCTGTCACCACGCTATATCCCTGCGCTGTATCCCTGCGCTGCATCACCGCTCTGTACGTGAAATTGTCTGCATGCTCTGTCAACAAGTTTGTGCTCCTTATTAAAAAAAAACCATTACATTTGATCAGCTAATATTTTCAGTGTAGCAATATAGGCACAAATGTATTTCACAGTGAATAAACAGAAGTATAACGAGGTAACCAAATCACAGGACTTATACTTCCATGTACATGTCTAATACATAGCTGTAAATAAATATACATTCCCAATCAGAGAGCATTGGGATGGGGAGTCACTGCAGGGCCGAGGGAATAGCTTAGCGCATGGGGTTCTCAACTACAGTCCTCAAGACCCCTCAACAGGTCAGATTTGAAGGATATCCTTGCTTCAGCACAGGTGGGACAATATGTCCCTGCTTCAGCACAGATTGCTCAATCAGTCCCTGTTTCAGCACAGGTGGCTCAATCAGTGGCTCAGTCTTTGACTGAGCCTCTGATTGGACCACCTGTGCTGAAGCTGGTATATCCTTAAAACCTGACTTGATGGGGGGTCTTGGGGACTGGAGTTGAACCCCCCCCCCCCCTGTCTTAGCGGTGAGATCACTGAGCAGGAAGTGTGTGAACCCGGGTTTAAATCCCAGTGTCTCCTCTTCTTCTGATCTTGGATAAGTCTCTTTATCTCTCTCTGACTCCAGCACCAGAATAAGACTTCCCCGGAGCAGGGACTAAGTACAGCAATGTGTACATTGTCTGCGCTACATAAGTAAAAAAAGTATTATTAAAACTATAGCATTTTTTTTTTTAAAGATAGGATCCAAAAAGATTTTTGCCCCATTTATAAACAAAATTAGGGATAAATTGTATAAGCTCCAAAGTGGCTATTCGGGATGTTTTTGAAAATCCCCATTGAAGTCTACGGGGATATTTGTCAGAAAACAGCCACATTGGACTATATAGAATTGATAACCAATGGTGAGGAAAAGAAGGGAGAGAGGGAAGGGAGAGAGTGGGGGGTTAGGGGGGGGGGGAAGAAGGGAGAAAGGGGCGAAAGAAGGGAGAGAGGTGGGAAAAAAAGAAGGGAGAGAGGTGGGAAAAAAAGAAAGGAGAGAGGTGGGAAAAAAGAAAGGAGAGAGGTGGGAAAGAAGGGAGAGAGGTGTGAAAAAGAAAGGAGAGGGAAGAAAGGGTAGAGGGGGAAAGAAGGGAGAGAGGTGGAAAAAAAGACGGGAGAGAGGTGGGAAAGAAGGGAGAGAGGAGTGAAAAAGAAAGGAGAGGGAAGAAGGATAGAGGGGGAAAGAAAGGAGAGAGGTGGGAAAAAAAAGAAGGGAGAGAGGTGGGGAAAAGAATGGAGAAAGGAGAGGGAAGAAGGGAGAGAGGGGGGAA
The DNA here is from genome assembly GCA_036426205.1 of Ascaphus truei. Classification (NCBI taxonomy): domain Eukaryota; kingdom Metazoa; phylum Chordata; class Amphibia; order Anura; family Ascaphidae; genus Ascaphus; species Ascaphus truei. The sequence goes on along the minus strand of WSYH01000129.1, from coordinate 217,143 downwards.
AAGAACGGAGAAAGGAGAGGGAAGAAGGGAGAGGGGGAAAAAAGAAGGAAGTGAAGGGGGAAAGAAGGGAGAGAGGGGAAAAAAAAGAAGGAAGTGAAGGGGGAAAGAAGGGAGAGAGGAAGGGAAAAGTACAATAGAAGGTAAGGTGCATTGAAGGAACAAAATGTAACTACGTGAACAGAAGAGTGAAGAAGAATCCCTGCTTGACTGAACAAAGAAGGAATTCTTATACAGAATGTACCTGTTAGTCTTCCTGGAAAGCACAGTACCACAATAGTTTCCATTACACCTCTGGGTGCAGGAAGTCATGACATGTTGACATCTTATCATGTCATGACATAATGATTTAATTTGCAATCCCTATCACTGTTGTGGTGTACAATATGATACAATCGAGGCCAGAAGCACAGATCTCTTGCATACAGCAGCTCGTTTATCCAGCTTACAGCAAACACAGTCACTTGGAACATTGCCCTTTTATTCCGTATGTACAAAGGTACCTTTGAACATGGTGGCTGCATTAGCGCCATATTCACCAGAGAGCATTCTGGGACAGGGTCATATGGAGCAACACGAGTTACACGACACACACCTTGTTATAGGGGCACAATCTTTTCTCAAGCTATTCACCTGATGGCTACTATTCTGCCCTTGTACTGGCAGTAAACCCTGGTACAATCAGGTTGCCAGTAGTTGTTATGGGGTTTTTCCCCTCCGTAGAGCTGCACTTGAATGACAGCAGGTGGCGATGACATCAGGCCTGGGCATGACCAATCATGAGCCAGACCTGGTGCCCTCCTCCTGGCAGTACTTAAGGGCAGTACCACCCCAAATTTGTTAGTGTCCTTCCCCCACTGAGGAAGGCAGGTCACACAACTGGGAGCCTGAGATTGGGCCTTCTCCAGTCCTCTTCCCTCCGGGGGAGAGTGAGAGTTGAACCCTCACCTTGCGAAAGGTAGCGTTGTACTACCAAAGCATTCTGAATAAGACCGTGTGCCTGCCTCCTGCTTTGCTGGTTAGCTTCCTCTGGGACCTGTGAACCTCCCTGGACGCACCGGCGGCTAAGTACCCCTCTTCTAACCACATGTATTGAGTGCATGCATTACTCTCTTGCATCATATGAGAGTGAGTGTGGACCATACCTCTGTCTCTGCCAGGGAGGCAGGGAAAAGCTAGGGCGGCTGTTGGTGCCCTTGGCCTGTAGTGATGGTCAAGGGACCATCATCCAGTGAATAGCTGAGAGTACTGCATCGGGCAGAGGCCTGCCTTGTTCCTGTAACTGTACAGAAGAGTAATAAAGCCGTTCTTGTTTGCATATACCTCCTGCCTGGTGCGTGACCTTACTGGGGGGAGAGGTAATACATTCTACTGTGGGAGATCACCTTCAGCTCCTGGAGCCTACGGCAGATGGAGGCGCTGCACTGCTAAAGAGATATGTGGGGTATGGACCCCAGAAGCCTGGTCCTGTGTCCCCACTAGCATCGGCGGACGACTCAGCCCTCCTGTTACCAGCAGGTATCATGCACCACACGACCGGTAATGGCCAAATCTCCTCCTGCATGGGGGAAACACCGCTACACTATTTTTATTTATGGAAACACTGAGTTGGACGGCAGGTAAGAACCACTTGTCGCTCCCACCCTGTCTGCCCATGTTCCTCTCTGCTGCAGGACCTCCGACGCCATTTGACTTTTCGTTCATATTTAGGATAGCCTCACGTCTATCCAAAGCAAGGTTTAATAAGTTAGACCAGCTGCGTTACGTTCTACTTTTTCACCCTAATCACATACAGTGTTTCTTGTCACATTCTTCAGTAGAATCCTCTTATTGGAGAAATATTGATGTGGATTATAACAATAATGTCAGAACTTTAACAACTGTATTTTTGAAATGGATAAATTAATCTTTTACCAGCCGCCCATGACAAAATCCACATGTTTTGTGACGTTTGTTTTCCTCAATTAGGAGTTCAGGATTACAATGACATTGTTCTAATTACCACACGTGTGATAAATGAAGAAACTACAGTACAATTAGGAGACTGGAGCAGGTGTTGCATTTACCTGTATTCTGCATGTACATGTATTCTGCATGTACCTGTATTCTGCATGTACAGTACCTGAATTTTGCATTTACCTGTGTAGCCAGGTCCTCTCTGGTCCTCCGTTCTCCCCCCTTACCTCTGCTGCCGTGGGAGGTGTTGCAGGGAGGCGACGGGCTCGCCGGCGGCTCCCTCCGCAGGGCGCCGCAATGTTTACAATGCTCGCGCATGCGCAGAACAGCCGCGGCGGCCATGTTAGGGTTGGCGCGAGGGATTACTGAATGGCAGAAGAGGCGCTCCGTACTGCAGAGACTGCCCACAGTTGCGCATGTGCAGTTGGGAGTAGCGGCGACCATTACCATGTTGCGGATGCGCAGTAGAGATCGCGCACGCGGCAGCAATATTAAAGAGGTCCTCCGGGGACTACAACACCCAGCAGCCACTGGGGCTGCTAACCTTGTGAGGCCACACCAGCCAATAGTGCTTGGAGCTTCCCCTGAGGAGAAAGATATATTTTGGTGCGCTCAGGATAGGAAAGGCAGTTGGAGCTGGGTCAAGGTTAGGGGAGGTTGTGTGTGCAGAGGTCAGGGACCAATAGTGCCCAAAGTCATGCAGTAGCTGCAAAGGCAAACAAGATCTTATCTTGCAAACGGGCAATGGATGGAAGGGAAGTAAACATTATTATGCCTCTTTACAAAGCATTAGTAAACCCTTGAATATGGAGTACAATTTTGGGCACGAAGACATTATGGAACTAGAAAGAGTGCAGAAAAGAGCCACCAGATTAATATAGGGGATGGAAAATCTAGAAGATAGTTAAATTAGATTTATTTACATTAGAAAAGAGGCGTCTAAGAGGGGATATGATAACTATATACAAATATATTCGGGGACAATACAAGGAGCTTTCAAAAGAAGTATTCATCCCAAGGGCAGTACAAAGGACTCAGGGCCATCCCTTAAGGTTGGAGGAAAGGAGATTTCACCAGCAACAAAGGAAAGGGTTCTTTACAGTAAGGGCAGTTAAAATGTGGAATTCATTACCCATGGAGACTGTGATGGCAGATACAATAGATTTGTTCAAAAAAAGGTTGGACATCTTTTTAGATAGGAAAGGTATACAGGGATATACCAAATAAGTATACATGGGAAGGATGTGGATCCAGGGATTAATCCAATTGCCAATTCTTGGAGTCAGGAAGGAATTTATTTTCCCCCTTATGAGACATCAGTGGATGATATAACACTGGGGGGTTTTGTTTGCCTTCCTCTGGATCAATAAGTAAGTATAGATAAAGGATAAAGTATCTGTTGTCTAAATTTAGCATAGGTTGAACTTGATGGACGTACGTCTTTTTTCAACCTCATCTACTACGTAACTATGTAACTACTATGTAACTATGTAACTATGTATCTGTATTCTGCATGTACCTGTATTCTGCATGTACCTGTATTCTGTACTCATATCAGAGTATATCATAAATTAACATCGTGAAAAGGTACAATACTGAGAGTGTAAGGGGAAATAAAACACCAGCATGTCTCTCCATCATACCTTTGTGTTTGTACTAGGCAAGTAAGAATCAAGTTAATCACAAATAATCACAAAGGCTTTAACCGTGTATCTCATCAAGATGAGTACGAGGTTTACCGCATACAGCTGTCCTGTAAGGGCTTTCTTCTTTTCCTGAAGTCAACCTAATCCAGGGCTGCTCAACTCCACTCCTCAAGCCTGCCCAAGAGGTCACGTTGTCCGGATATCCCTGCTTCAGCACAGGTGGATCAATCAGACACTGCTTCAGCAAAGGTGGCTGAATAAGAGGTTCAGCCTTTGACTGAGACTCTAATTGAGCCACATATGCTGAAGCTGGGATATCCTGAAAACCTGTGGGGGGTGGGGGGGCAGAGAGGGGGGGGGGGAGAGGGAGGCATGAGGACTGGAGTTGAGCCTAATGCAAATTGTGAGTTGGGCTAATTATCAGCATCTGTAATTGTGTTTCTTTTTTGCAATGCACCAACATACACTGCAATGCAGGAGAAGGTTAAAATAACCACAAGACATACATACATAGTAGGGATCTCTCTGCTGCAAAGAGCTTTCCATATAAACGTAAGAAGGGTAGATTGGTAACACAGGGCATATGTTGGGGGTGGGAGGCTGGTGTTCAAATTGTATGGCTGCTTACTGTGACCTAGTTGCTGGCATGGCAATCGGGTGATAGGTGTCACATACAGTAGGACAGCAGGGGAGGGCGTGTTGTCAGGAAGATGTCAGACAGCTACCCTTAATAAAGTGAGTTTTAGTGAACGTTTAAAGAGAGGTTATAGAGGGGCCGCAGAGGTTATAGAGGGGCCGCAGAGGTTATAGAGGGGCCGCAGAGGTTATAGAGGGGCCGCACATGTTATAGAGGGGCCGCAGAGCTTATAGCGGGGCCGCACATGTTATAGAGGGGCCGCAGAGGTTATAGCGGGGCCGCACATGTTATAGAGGGGCCGCAGAGGTTATAGCGGGGCCGCACATGTTATAGAGGGGCCGCAGAGGTTATAGAGGGGCCGCACATGTTATAGAGGGGCCGCAGAGGTTATAGAGGGGCCGCAACTATAAAACCCATCGGCTCCCCCACTAATCAACATCTGCACGACGGTCTTTAGCTGAGTTATTTGCCAACATAAGGCATATATCCAGATAAAAATGTCTTTGCTGATTTAAGGCGGACGTGGAAGGGAATTGCCCTAAATGCACGGAAATGTTTTTTAGATGTGAGAAAACTGCATGCTATAGTGTGTATAGGAACATAACGTTCTGGTATTTTATTTTTCTTTAAACACATAACTAACAAAGATGATGAAACCATTGAACTTGTCATGCATTCATTCATGATTTAGTTCATTTTGGTCCCTGCACCGGTACCAGGCCTAAATATATTGGACGCTTAAAGCGCAATCCCATCCGTAAAAAATGGGAATCAAAGCACTGCTCTTATTTTTCTCACTCCTCCTCTAGATCAGCATACTCCTATGAATCGTAGGGTCCAAAATGATGGCTATGGCCCTACAGCCTTATTTGAATCCCCATTTGCTAGGTTACTGTGTCACCACTATGCAGAGCCAAGCAACACAATGGCAGAGCCAAGCGGCTGGCAGAGAAAAAGCGTCAGCTGCTTCTAAGCACTGTGTTTTCCCACCTGAGAGAAAATTAACAAGTGAACCTGACCTGTCATTAGTGCTGGCAATCATGGCCCATTCATGGAGGGCGTTTTGCATTCTCCTTAACTATCCCCTCCCTGTCGCATGACACAATTGTAGTTAGCACCAATCGCTTTTGCAACTTCCTGCGTAGGTGTCCTGACACATCTGAGCTCTGCATCATGGTGAAGTTTTCTAGACAAAGCCAGGGTTGGCCTTTGCCTCCTGTTTTCCGTAACTCGCAGCCCTTATGGGCCCTTCATTTTTGAATGTGCGTTGCTGAAGTCATTGTGTGACTAGCTGTCACATTCACTTTTTTGATTGTGCTGATGCAGATAGAAGCAGACACCAGTGCCACCAAAGTTCTTCCATCAAATAATGAGCGATAACTGTAATTAGGGGAAACCATCGGGCTATTGATGGCGGACAGAAGATAGAATTTATCAGTGGGCTCAGTCTTCTTCACAAGACGTCGGGGCATTGAAATGTTTGATCAAAGTGCATGGGTATGTGCCAGGATTTGGTGTTAGACAAGAAGCCAGTTACCATGCCATTAAAAATATGACTTACATTCTTATATAGCGCTAGCTGTGTACGCTGCATAATGTGACAAATACTGTAGCATTGATGCACAGGGTAACTAGCAACGATCTATAAACGGAAACAGTAAGTGTTGCATTGTAACGTCTGTATCTGATATCCATGGAGTTCCATTGATAACCCCCAGTGGTAAATATGTGTGGAGGTAAGGCCACGTTCTATAGTGCCCGGTGCGCGCGCGGAATTTTAGTGGGCTGACGTTATTAGCCTATTCTAAATGGTGCCGCACACGTAAGGAGCGGGGAGCCGGCAGACAGCCGGCGAAGACGGGGGAAGAATCTTTTCGTGCCACTACCGGCACACTGAAGTGTAGGGAGGTGGGTGGGGTGGTGTGGGGGGGGGGGGGGGGCAGAGAGGGATGGGGGGGGGGATGAGTGGGGTGGGGGGGGAGGGGGGGAAGTACAGGGGGGCGTGCACGAAAAGGGAATGAAAAGGGGTAGGGGGTACCAAGGGGCAGAAGATAAGAATGAAAGTGTAGACAGCACACAGACACAAACACATGGCAGAAGCACACTACACACACACAATACACCAGACACACACACACACACAAGCACACACAAACAACACACCAACAACACAACAACAAAACAACAGACACCACAAAAATACAACACTACACAACACAAAACAACACACATACACACAACACACACATATCAAACACACACATACACACATACTACACACACACACCAACACACACACACACACACACACACACACACACACACAACACACACAACAACATCACAACACCACATACATAACACACACAACATACACACACACCATACACAACCATTCACACACACCACACATACACACACCACATACATACACACACATAAAAGACACACAAACCTGTACTTCACAGCTCTCACAGTTATACAACAAAAAGCATGCGGCACGGCATGTGCGTCGCATAGGCACGCGCGGCCGCATGCTGTATAGAACGAGGGCTTACACGTTGAGTACACTGTTGTATTTAATTGCAAACTTGGGGTAAAGGTGAGTCCTTTTGTTCACATCACATGCATCAGAAAACACAGTGTTTGGGTATGACCTGGATTTTCCGCCTGTGTAATGGTTACATTAGGACTTTCCGTGCTCTCTCTGGTGGCCTGACGTGGGGTCTCCTGCAACGTTCACTGCCAGACATTCAGCTTTTTTTATTTATGCTTGCGATCAAGTCAAATGTAAGGGTAATCTTCTTTCAAAAACATTGCTGACATGTGATGCAGTCGCCTGATAAATTTACAGAACAAAGCAACCTCTATCCGCCTTGCAGTGTTTTGTAGAGCCCAGGCTAGTACCACAGTGCTGGTGAATCTGGCGTAGAAGTGTAGAAGTGATATTTCGACTGTGTACACAGTGCAGCAACATCACACGGTTACCTTCAAAAAGGCTCACATCTGCGGCCCCGTCTTTACACCTCTCGGCCCCGCTTCTAACCTAGCTGCGGCCCCTCTTTAACCCTCTGCGGCCCCCACTATAACCTGCTGCGGCTCCACTCATACCTCTGGCGGGCCCCACTATAACCTCGCGCCTACATTGCGGCCCACTATAACCTCTGCTGGCCCCACTATAACCTCTGCGGCCCCACATAACCTCTGCGCTCCCACTATCAACCTCGCGGCTCCACTATAACTTGCGGACCCAATACAAACTATGCGGCCCCCCACTAGAACATATGCTGGCACCCACTATAACCTCTGCGGCCCCCCTCAAACCTTCTGCGGCCCCACTACGTCTGCGACCCCATATAACATATGCGCCCACTATACCATGTGCGGCCCCACTATAACCTCTGCGGCCCCACTATAACCTCTGCGGCTCCACTATAACCTCTGCGGCCCCACATAACTTGCGCCCCATATCCACCTCTTCAAGCGACTGCGGCTCCACTATACCTATGCGGCCCACTATATAACATCTGGGCCCCACTATAACCCTGCGGCACCCACCATAAAAACATGTGCGGCCCCGCTATACATCTGCGGCCCACATAACATCTGCGGCTCCACTATAACCTCTCGGCCCCCACTATAAACCTCTGCCGGCCACCACTAGAAACTCTGCCGGCCCCACTATAACATCTGCGGCCCCACTAATAACCTATGCGGCCCCCATATAACCTATGCGGCCCCAATATAACGCTTCTGCCGGACCCCACTATAACATCTGCCCGGCCCCACTATAAAAATGTGCGGCCCCAACATCAACTCTGCGGCCACACTATAACCTCCTGCGGGCCCCGCTACTAACCTCGCGGACTCCACTACTATTAACATCTGCGGCCCCACTATAACCTCTGCGGCTCCACTATAACATGTGCGGCCGCTAGAACATCTGAGGCCCCCCACTATAACCTCTGCGGCCCCACTATAACCTCTGCGGCCCCACATAACATCTGCGGCCCCATATAACCTATGCGGCCGCAAACCTCTGCGGGCCCCCACTATAAAATCTGCGGCCCCACTATAACATCTGCAGCCCCACTATAACCTTCTGGGCCCACTTATAACATATGCGGCCCCACTAATAACCTCTGCGGCCCCACTATAACATCGGCGGAACCCACACTATAACTCTGCGGCCCCACTATAACTTCTGCAGGCCCCTCTATAACCTCTGCGGCCCCAATAACATCTGCGGCCCCTCTATAACCTCTGCGGCCCCCAATATAACTCTGCGGCCCCACTATAATCTCTGCGCACCATATAACCTCTGGGCCCCCTAAAATCTCTGCGGCCCCCACTATAACCTCTGCGGCCCCGCTATAACCATCTGCGCCCCCGCTAATAAAACCTCTGCCGGCCCCATATAACAGTGCGGCCCCCGCTTATAAACTATGCGGGCCCCCTATAAAATGTGAGGCCGCTACAACATCTGTGGCTCCACTATTAACCTCTGCGGCCCCACTATAACATCTGCGCCACGCTATAACCCCCCATCTGCGGCCCCACTTATAACATGTGCGAGCCACGCTATAACCTCTGCGGCTCCACTATAAAACACCTCTGCGGCCCACTATAAACATCTGCGCCCCGCATAACATATGCGGTCCCGCTATAACATCTGCTGCCCCGATATAACCTCTGCGCCCCACTATAACGTCCTGCGGGGCACCACTACTAAACCTCGCGGACTCCACTAATTAACCTCGGCGGCCAACACTATAACATCTGCGGCCCCACTATAATCTCGGCGGACCCCACTATAACCTCTGCGGCCCCACTATAACTATGCGGCCCCACTATAACCTCTGCGGCCCACTATAACTCTGCGGCCCAATATAATCTCTTGCGGGACCTCTATAACCTTGCGGCTCCACTATAACATCGCGGGCCCCAACTATACCTTGCGGCACCCACTATAACCTCTGCGGCCCCATATAACCTCTGCGGCCCCATAACCTATAACATCTGCGGCCCCATATAACATCTGCGGCCCCATATAACATGGCGGCCCCACTATAAACATCATGCGGGCCCGCTATAACCTCTGCGGCCCGCTATAACCTCTGCGGCCCCACTCCTATAACATCTGCGGCCCACTCTATCTCTGCGGCCCCTTAAAATCTCTGCCGGCCCCGCCCTATATAACATCTGCTGCCCAGCTATAACCCTCTGCTGCCCCACTAAACGTCTGCGGCCCCACTATAACCTCTGCGGCTCCCACTAAACCTCTGCGGCCCCAACTATAAACATCTGCGGCCCCATTATACCTCTGCGGCCCACTATAAACTCTGCGGCCCCACTATAACTCTCTGCGGCCCCCTCTATAACCTCTGGGCTCCACTAAACCATTGCGGGCCCCACTATAAACCTCTGCGGCCCCCACTATAAACCTCTGCGGCCCCACTATAACCTATGCGGCCCCCACCCCACTAAACCTCTGCGCCCCACTATACCTCTGCGCACCCAATATAACATTATGCGGCCTCCGCTATAACATCTGCGGCCCGGATAACCCTCTGCGGCCCACTATAAAGCTGCCGGCCCCACTATAACCTCTGCGGTCCCACTATAACCTTGCGGCCCCGCTATAACATCTGATGCCCCGCTATAACCGTGCTGCCCCAATAACCTCTGCGGCTCCACTATAAAACCTTTCTTTTGGGCGGCCCCAACTATAACATCTGCGGCCCCACTAAACCTCGCGGCCCCAATAGAACCTATGACGGCCCACTTAATCTCTGCGGCCCCTATATACCTCTGCGGCCCACTATAACTCTCTGCGGCCCCTCTATAAACTCTGCGGCTCCACTATAAATGCGGGCCCGCGATAAACCTCTGCGGGTCCCGCTATAACCTATGCGGCCCCACTATAACTATTTTTCTGCGGCCCCACTATAACCTGCGGCCCCACTATAACCTCTGCGGCCCCACGATAATCTTGCTGCACATCTATAACCGCTGCGGCCCCACTATAATCTCTCGGCCATCTATAACTCTGCGGTCCCCACTATAAATCTGCGGCCCCGCTATAAACCTCTGCGGTCACGAATAACTCATGCGGACCCACTCATAAACAATCTGCGCACAACTATATTCTCTGCGGCCCCACTAAACCTCTGCGGCCCCACTATAAATCTGCGGCCCCTATAAACTATGCCGGCCCCAATATAACCTCTGCAGGCTCCACTATAAAATTCTGAGGCCCCACTATAATCTGCGGCCCCGCTATAACCTCTCGGCCCCGCATCCCCGCTCTATAACATCTGGCCCCGCTGTAGTAACCTCTGCGCGCCCGCTATAACCTATGCGGCCCCGCTTATAACATCTGCGACAAAACATCTGCGCCGCTAATATAACCTCTGCGGCCCACTTATAACTCTATGCGGCCCCCACTATAAACCTCTGCTGGTCCCTCATATAACTCTGCGGCCCACGATAAACATCTGCGGCCCACTATACATGCACCGATTGCCCCACTAACATTGCGGCCCCCTATAACCTATGCGCGCCCACTACTATAACTCTGCGGCACCCTCATAACAATCTGCGGCCCCGCTATACATCTGCGGTCCGCCTAACATCTGCGCCCCGTAACCTCTGCATAAACTCTGCGGCCCCCCCGCCTATAATCGCCCGCTATAGACTCTAGGCCCAGCTAACCTATGAGGCCCCTATAGAACCTCGACGGACCGCCCGCTAGAAACCTATGCGGCCCCCTATAACCTCTGCGGCCCCATATAACTTGCTGCGGCCCCAGCATAACCTCTGCGGCCCCTATAACTCTGGGCCCCCTATAACCTTCTTTGGCCCACTATAAACCTCTGCGGCCCCACTATAACTCTGCGGCCCCAACCTATAACATGTGTTGCCGCCACATTCTATATGTGGGCTCCGCTATAACCTCTGCGGCCACCATATATAACCTCTTGCGGCCCCTATACCCTGCGGCCCCCTCTTAACCTCTGTGGCCCTCTAAACATGTGGGACCCCTCTATAACCTCTGCGGCCCCTTATAACATGTGCGGCCCCGCTATAACCTCTGGGCCCCCAATCTATAACCCTGCGGCCCCACTCCCACTATAACCTATGCGGCCCCGCTATAAACTCTGCGGCCCCCTATAACCTGTCAGGGCACCGCTATCATTGTGCACCCTACCTTGCGGCCCTCTTAAACATGTGCGGCCGCTTCCGCTATAAACCATCTGCGGCCCCCCACTATAACCTGTGCGGCCCACTATAACTTTGCGCCGCCCCGCTATAAACGCGCTCTATCATGTGCGGCCCGTCCCAGCTTATAACCTCTGCGCCCGCTATATAACCTGTGCGGCGCCCCGCTAAACCTCTGGGGCCCACTTATAAACCTCTGCGGCCCCCTATAACCTATGCGGCCCCCCACTATAACCTATGCGGCCCCCCACTATAACCATTGATGGACCCCACTCAAACCTTCTGCGGCCCCGCTATAAACATATGCCGCCCGTATAACATCTTTTGCGGCCCCCGCGATAAAATCGCGCCCCGAATATAATCTCTCGGCCCCACTATAACATTGCGGCCCCACTATAATCTCTGCGCCCCACTATAACCTCGCGGTCCCGCTAAACCTCTGCGGCCCCACTATACCCTCTGCGGCACCTACTATCCACTATAAACCTATGCGGCCCCCGCTATAACCTCTTTTTGCGGGCCCCACTATAACCTCTGCGGGCCCCACTATAACCTTACGGGCCCCACTATAACCTCTGCGGCACCACTATAAACCTCTGCGGCCCCACTATAACATCTGCGCCCCGCTATACTCCTGCGGCCCCGCTTATACATCGGCGCCCCGCTATAACCTCTGCGGACCCCTTAACCTCTGCGGCCCCCGGGCTATAAAATCCGCGGACCCTCTATAACCTCTGCAGGTCACCACTAAACTCTGCGGCCCATCTATAACTCTGCGTCCCACTATAACCTCTGCGCCCCGCTTAACATCTGCGCCCCGCTATAAAACTCTGCGGCCCCACTATAACGCCTGACGGCCGCCGCTATAACACACGTCTGCTGCCCCTCTATAACCTCTGCGGTCCCACATATACTCTGGCGGCCGCCGCTATAAACCTCTGCGGCCCCACTATAACATTAGCGGCCCCTCTATACCTCTGCGTCCCACTATAACCACAAAATCTGAGGGGCCCCAACTATAACCATTCTGCGGCCCCACTATACATGCGCTATAAACATCTGCCGGCCCCAATCTAAACATCTGCGCCTGGCCGCTATAAACACCTCTGCGTGCCGTCCCCGATATAAACCTCTGCGCCCCTGATAACATATGCGGCTCCCACTATAAGCGCGCTATATCTGCGGCCCCGCATAACCCCCTAACATCTGTCGCCCGCCATTGCCCCTATAAAACCTCTGCTGCCCCGACTTATACACTGCGGACCCCCACTTACATGGCCCCTTAACCTCTGCGCCCACTATAATCTCGCGGCCCCCACTATAACCTCGGTCCACCACTATAACTCTGCGCCCAAACTGACCCCACTATAACCATCTGCGGCCATAACTGCGGCCCTCTATAACCTGCGGTATTACTCTGCTCCCCCACTATAACTCCTGCGGACCCACTATAACATCTTCGCCCCACTATACCTCTGCGCCTCGCTGCCCCTCTATAAACTCTGC
>WSYH01000129.1:29180-199180 GCA_036426205.1 Ascaphus truei | reverse complement strand
TGTGATGATGGCTGATTTTGTGAAAAACCTTGGAGCGTCAGAAAACAAGGTGATCCTAAACGTAACGTAAAACCCTCTCATGTGAAAAGGTTTTAGTGTGTAACTAGCTGATATACCCGGTGTTGCCCGGGCGTGGAAGGGCAGGGGGCATGGAGTGGAAGGGCAGGGGGTATGGAGTGGAAGGGTGGGGGGAGTGGAAGGGCGGGGGGGGGAGTGGAAGGGCGGGTGTGTGTAATAATGTGTGGGAGTGCTTTACTCTGTTATAAGTGCTCTGATTAACTATACCTTGAATAAGGTGGTATGTCAGAGTATTGTCTCACACTCTTATTACTAAAAAATACCAAAAAATGCTGGTTCAATAATTGTGAACCTATAAATCTGTGGTGTAATTATCTACAGGTTGTTAGTGTTGCCAGGTATATTACAACTCTATCCAAGGGATACAAATTATCCAGACTTCTGCTCCCTGAATATTACTAGAGAAACAGGAACAAGGATAAAGAGCCTGCAGACCTATATTTATATTGTGTATAGGATGCTTGATATGCTGAGGACATATACTCCTTGTAATTATAGTCAGATGTTAGCTCTGCCTAAATAATATGCTATTTCCACAACCCTATACACATAAATATCACCAGACCGACAGGTGCAAGAGATTTTGAGCCTGTAGGTCTGTTCTGGTGAACACTTAGCAAACACTATCAAGGCTCTCCTATAAGTGGAGTGGAGTCTTAAGTCAAATGACCCCTAAAACTCCATACTAGGTAGTAGTAGTAGCACAGGATAGTATATAATATATATAATGATAATATTTAATCAAATATAACTCAAATGGTATCAAATAGGATCAGAGTCAGAGCGTTGCGCTTCCAACGGTGAAGGCTCCGAAACGCTCTGACAGGACATCGCACCCGACCTCTCCGATTAGCCTGCGCACCCGGGAGTGACGCTGGACATATCCTACATATGTTTTACCTGATAGGCTTCATCGGGGGCCATTCATTTCAGCTCCGGGGACCCCCTGTTTCAAGAGATACTTATCTTCGTAGGGGCGCAGGAGGATCGCAGGAGCCGATCCACTCGGCTAGCAGGGTTCAAATAATTGCGGAGTTTCAAAGCTCCTCCAATTGGAAGCCGTAACGTCATCAGGTTCGACTTCCTATTGACGCTGGAGCTTTAAACTTTGCCAAGATACCGGCACCCCCTTTGGAGATAAGTATCTCTGGAAGCAGGGGGTCCCCAAAGCTGAAATTACTGGGGTTCAGCTCAGGAGACCCCTTGCTTCAAAGTTATGTTAATGTAGCCCTCATTGCCTATGCCTAAGGGAACTACACGGCAACTACGCGGGCTGCTGTACCTGTTTGCTCACAGGAGGCCTAAGCCTCCGCCTCTGGGAGCCTGGGGTGAGCTCTTGCAGTGCAGCGCCTCCACCTATGAGGGAAGCAGCAGAAATATCAGTAAGGGGAAGAGTCCCTATCTGGGCCTTCCCTGCAACACTCCTCTACTATGGCTCAGGGCCAAACTGGGGCCTAGGGGGCAAGATCTAGGCCATGAAGCACTTTTCCCTGGACCTTTTCCCAGGACCTTCTTCTTTGCCTCCTCTGTCAGGACTGGCGCTCGTGCTCCCTGCACACGGAGGATATCCTGTTTTCCTCCTTGCTACAATCCTATTGGCTGGGCAGTCCCATGTGGTACAGTCCCTCCCTCTACAGATTCTGGGACTTGCAGCTCCTCGGCTGCATCTGCGGAGCTATACTAATCTTGCCGCCGCCGCCGCCGCCTCCAACAATGCGCATGCGTGCCTCGCAAAATGGCCGCCCCATCTCCCTATCACGCGGAGGGAACCACTAAACAGATCCCCCTGCACCGGAGGCAGGGTAGGGGGACTCGGCTACATCAAAAATAATCATTTTTAATAAAAGCGCATGAATTGCTTCTTTTAATGCCTTGTTTTAAAATGTTCTATTCACTATTACGGTGTGACTGGTTAGAGCCTGTGGGAGATTTAGTCTGATCTAAGGAGGCGTCCATGGTGATGTTAAAATCTCCTGCAAGGATCAGATGTCCTTTGGCGTGCATGGAGAATAGGGCCTTAAAGAAGTGCCTTTTGTTATTATTGGGCGCCAAAAACATTTCCTAACCTTATCTCATTTCCGGATAAGAGTAATATTCTGCCATCTTGATTTTTTTTGTTTTATTTTAAGTGAAATGGGCAGGTCCCAGATATTAGGGTGGCTACCCCCTGCTTCTTAACATTCTTAACACACCTGACTATTTTGCTTGTCAAAGAACGTCGGGACTTAATTATTTTTGAAGAGAGTCTCTTGTGAGACCAGAATATCACCCGAGAGTATTTTATAATGGGACATAGCTATACAGCACTTAATTGATCTGCTTAACCCCTTAGTGTTATGAGAAATGTTACTGGCATAGAGCAGATGAGGGATTCTGCTGAACATACAACCTGACTGAATATCCACGGATGGTCGTTTTAGGCCATATGGGAAGGCTGCTATTGACCTCCGTTTAATACAGGACCTGAGTAACCGAGTTATCTGAATAACTAAAGCAACAACAAAAAAACGAAAAGGAAAAAAAAGGAAGTTAATAATATTAATAATAATAATCCAAGGATTAACCATGACCTGGACTAAGCCATTCACTAATTAGAAACATAATTACACTGGGGTAGCACGGTGACGCCACGCAGACCTGCACTGATGTAACTGTGCTTAGTCAGAAAAAGGAAACTCCGCACCCGCAGGTCTATAAAGAAAATATCCGGTGCTACAGAGGTAGATATGTGGTATTGGGTGCAATGCAAAGATTTCACAAGCCCAAAATGGTACCGTATATACATATTTAATACTTCCTTTATATTACCTTGGTGCATGCTGTTTCTTCAGTCTGCAGCCCACCTATACCAGACATAGGGGCCTATCATAGTAGCTCTGAAGTGTGACAAACCGCTTGTAAAGTTCATTTCAGAAGCAGAGTGACATGCTGTGCTATTCTGTAAGCCCTTCTCGCATGTCCATGCAGCTTTTAAAAGGCTTTTTTAGAAGCAGTTTCACTCGTGCTCTAACAATCCGATCGGTTTGTCAAAAAAGCCTCCAACTCGCATTTTTTCCCCCACGACTGCTATTCTCGTAGCTCCGCTCTGCAAACCGCGTCTAAAAACTCACAATTTTTGACCACGACCTAAAGAGTGGTGAGATTGGGATTGCGAGTTACATCCAGAGCCTGAATCTTGGGTTTAGCTGAGAGAGCAAAACCCATAAGACCCGTAATATAGTGGGCTCGCTCGCTCACTCGCTCGCTCGCTCCGCGGCACTATTAATTGGCGGTTTTTAGCCAGCCGTTCTATTCTAGGGCCGCGCGCGCACGGCAGCGCGTGGAGCCGGCCAATCGGGGGAAGACAGGGAAAATAATATTTTCGTGCCGCCACAGCTCAGAGTGAGACTGCAATGTATGTGTATGTATGTATGTATGTATGTATGTGTGTGTGTATGTGTGTGTATGTGTGTGTGTGTGTGTGTGTGTGTGTGTGTGTGTGTGTGTGTGTGTGTGTGTGTGTGTGTGTGTGTATTTGTGTGTATATATATTTATCAAAGTTGCACAATGTTAATAACTAATTTATTATTAATATGTCTTTTTTTTTTATATTATATAATATACACACACATATACACACACAGAGTCCCCAATGACACACAAACACACAGACCACTTCAAAGTAACACACAGTTACCCAATGACACACAGACCACTTCAAAGTGACACACACAGTTACCCAGTGACACACACACAGTGACTGCTTCCCAGTGACAAACACACACAGAGAGACAGCATCATAGACCGTACACAACAAAAAAGTGTGCATCATGTGCACGAGCATTCGCACACTATATTACGGGCCTTAGTCAGACTGGGGATAGAGTTAGCTCAACCTCTGGTCAGCCGCTAAGGTAATGAAGTTTACTGTAAATGCATTTTTATTGCATGGGATTCATGCCGGTGGTCTCCGGTGCTGATATTAATGGGTATCCGTTCTGGAAACCCCAACATCATCCGATGCAGGCAAAATTCCTTTTTTTTCTAAGTCCTCTCTCGCCGCCTCTGCAAGTTCTCCCCAGCCTCATGCCAACTTTTCCTGACGTGGGGATTTGGGGAGAAACTCGCCATTCTAGAGCCACGATTAGCCTCGATCAACTAATCAAGGCTACTAGAATTGCAGGAGTTTCAGAACCTGCCGATAAGTGGATTATCGCTGCACACCCGGCGATCTGTTTTGGTCAGATCAAAAAATGGGCGATTTATGCCTTTATCGCCCTAGGCTTACAGAATAGCAATAGGCATTTTGGGGGCGAAAAGACCTCGATAAGTGGGTTATGAAGGCTTGTAGAATAGGCCCCAGGTCTATTTAGAAAACCCTTAATACAGATACCTTTACAAGCATCCAGGCTCAGAGTTATTAAAGTAAAAATAGTGCAGAATAAATGAGTACTTCAGTATTAGGTGATACCTTTAGGTGACTACAGCTGGGATGATGAAACTTCTGCAGCAGTGAAACACGTTTTCTGGGTTGGGGGGGTGGGGGAGGAGGTAGGTAGCTGGGCTCCCTAGAGAGAGAGACAGAGAGAGGGGGGTGGAGAGAGATGGAAGAGAGAAGGGGGGGGAATAGAAGGGGGAGAAAGTGAAGTGGAGAGAGATGGAAGAGAAACGGGGGGAGAAGCATAAGGAGGAGAGAAGGATGGAGTGAGATGGGGAGGAGAGAGAAGGGGGGGTACAGAGAGAATGTGAATGGAGTATCAAAAAATGACAGCTCTTATTTATTTATGTTCTGCACTAGTTATTTTAAAGAAAAAGGTATTTATTGTAGAATCTCTCCCTGTGCCCGATGTTACAGCATAAATGTTACAGTATGTGTCTATTGCTGTGATTCCCAACCGAGGGTTGAGGAACCCCATAAGGGTTCGCAAGGGGTTCGTCAAAAGAATATAATTGGTGGATCCCAGGGAGTACAGTGGGCCAGTGTGAGGGTCCCCCCCAAGGTCTATAACTACCCCCTCCCTCAGGTCTATAACGCATTGCTCTGGCAGCGAAGAGGTTAAAACAGGCATTTTTTTTAGTATAAAACCTGTAATGTATAGCTATGCTGAGTTGTTAAAATCATTAACTCCCCTTCCCTTCGCGCCCCAAAGCTGATTAAACAACTGCACACTTTTATTAAAAAACCAAACATAGGCCGGAGCCAAGGCTGCCATCTTGTTCTGTTCTTCCGTTCTCCCCACTACCTCTTGAGCCACACCAACTACTCAACACACACGAAATGTCCCCCACCGCAGCTAAATATATAGAAGTAAGAGCAGAGTAAATATGCAATATGAAAACCCCACAGTGGACGCCCGAGCACCTGCAGACTTACTCCAATTCATTTCATTCATGTTTACCTTCAGCCGGTACAAATAACAGAATACAATAATACACACAAACTCTGGCTCCCAATGACAAAATGGTACTGTAATATATACCTTCACCTATAAATTGTTCCCATTCAACCCCTTAGTTACATAGATCAATTTTCCTTAATACTCCAAGCATTAGAACAACAAAACAAAAGTCCATTGCAGACGTATTCGATATTTACCTTCCATTTTTACATAATTAGTATGTTCCTTAAAGGTTATTAAAAAAAAGGCCATACCCATTGCCTGGAAATCTAGTACAACAATTTCTTGTTGTTGCGCAGAGTGATTATGTGTCAGTTTAAGAGGCTATTTTCTGTGAGATTTGTACAATAACCATTACAATTATCATTTCAAATGGAGTCATTTAAAAACACAAAGCCCCTACAACTAAATCTTAATCTACAAAGACATTTTTAATAGAGATGTAATGCGTCTATCTCTGCAGTGGATTTACATAAATTAACTGTAAATCTGTATTAGAACCCCGGGCGTAGCTAGAGTCCGGGCAAAGCCAGGGGACCCGAGATCTTGGGGGGGCCCCCTCTCCTCCCTCTGTCGGCGGCCCATCTCCTCTCTCTCTTCAGATAGAGACAAGTGGGGGAGATGGTATGTGGTGGCGGGCCCCCGGCGTTAAACAGTGGATACGCATGCAGAGGAATTCGCAGTCGTTAGAGGCAGAGCGGGGCGGCTGGCGAGGAGCACACTTTAGCGGTCTGACCCGGAAGTCTTTCTTACTTCCGGTATCTGCTGCTGGAGCATGATCCTCCTCTATTACCACCTATAGGTAGGCATGGAGGAGGGAGAGAGATGATGATGGGGAGAAATGATGAGGAGGAGGAGAGGTGAAATGAGGGGGAGAGGTGATGGTGGTGATGATGATGGGGAGAGACGATGATGGTGATGATCAGGGGGAGAGCTAATGATGCTGATGATTAGGGGGAGAGATGATGATGACGGGGAGAGCTGATGATGATGATGAGGAGGGGGAGATATGAGGAGGAGGAGGAGGGAAGAAATGAGGAGGAGGAAGGAGAGATGAGGAGTTGGAGGGGAAGAGATGATGATGAGGGGGAGAGATGAGGAGGTGGATGGGGAGTGATGATGATGGGGAGGGGAGAGATGATGATGAGAGGGAGAGATGAGGAGGTGAATGGGGAGAGATGAGGGGGAGAGATGATGGGGAGGGGAGAGATGATGATGAGGGGGAGAGATGATGATGGGGATGGGGAGGGGGAGAGATGATGGGTAGGGGAAGAGGTGATAATGGAGACGGGAGACATGATGATGGGAAGGGGGAGAGATGATGATGGGAAGGTGGAAAGACGATGATTAGGAGGTGGAGAGATGAGGAGAAGGAGGAGGAGGAGAGGGGGGAGAGAAGATGAGTAGAGGGAGAGATGATTATGATGGGTAAAGTGGGAAAGATGATGAGGGATGAGGAGGAGGAGGTTGAGAGATGATGAGGGATGATGATGAGGAGGATAGGGAGAGATGAGGAAGGATGAGGATGGGGAGGGTGAGAGATGATATGAGGAGGGATGATGAGAGAGAGGATCAGAGAGAGGATGGGGAGGGAGAAAAACATTGCAGTCAGTAAGAATATCAATGGGGCCTTGAATTTTATTTTTGCTCGCTGGCCTGCTCATATCTAGCTACACCACTGATTAGAACAACTGTTTATGTTCAGGAATCCATTTAAAATCTCCCCAAAAAGGGAACATACAGAAGTAAAAAACAAATAATGTGTATAATTACAATTAATGCTTTCTATACAGAGTAGGAGCTTTGGGAAGCAGAAGGTGTGTTGAGATACGTGGTATCTGTAAGGTACTGCATTTTAATGCATGTTTATTAACTGCTGATTTCCAAATAGCAAGAAATAAAGATGTATAGTTATAAACAAAAAAGCTTTTTTTAAATCTGCATTTTAACCTTTTATCTGCTGGGATTTAAAAGAGCGATCCAAGCGCTTTTAAGATTTCTTTTTTTACACAGGATTGAAGCATGCGGTCTCCCATTCAGTTCAGCTCCGGACACCCGCTTCCAGAGATACTTACCGTCACAGTAGGTGCCGGCAGCCGCTCTGGCTGAGCTAGCTGGGGTTTAAAGTTTAGAGCTCCTGCTTCACGTGGGCCAATAGGAAGCTGAATCTAATGTCGTCACGGCTCCCAATTGGCCCACAGGGCACAGGAGCATTGAAACGCCACCATACTATGAACCCTGGTTATCGAGCAGAGAGGCTATTGGTACTCCTTACAGAGGTAAGTATCTCTCCAAGCAGGGGTACCCGGAGCTGAAATTAATGGGGTTCAGCTCTGGAGACCAAGGCCACCAACAGAAATCGTGGGGCCCAGGACAAACATCTTAAGCAGCCCCCCCCCCCGTATGGCGACCCCCCCCCTCCACCCCCCCCATTTCACACCTCACAAGCCCCCTCTCTTCCCATGTATTTCTCTCCCTTCCGTCTCACCCCCTCTCACTCTCCCGCCTCGCATGTATTTCTCTCCCCTGCGTCTCACTCTTACGCCCTCTTTTCCTCACTCACCTCCTCTCCCTCCGTCAAGTCAATTACCCCACACTCACTCATTCCCCCCCTCACACAATTCCCCCCCACAAGATATATACCAATAAACTTCCCACCCCCAAATACATACAAAAAAATAACCACCCCCCAAATATATACAATCCCCCCCCCCAATGCATACAAAAAACCCTAAGCTTGACCCAGCTTCCTTTGCGCTGATGTCAGAGAGCCCCGTCGCGTGCCAGCAGTGGATGCGCAGCGGCATGGGGCAGAGAAAGGAAGAGGCTTATAGGCAGCTGAGAGTCGGGGCCCAGCCGCAACCGGCAGCAGGGCCTGGCCAGAGGTCGGGGGAATTGTGCAGCGCCGGCCTGGCCCCCCCGAGCCAGTGGGCCCGGGACACCAACCCCGGCAGACCCCCCTGTTGGCGGCCCTGCTGGAGACCTCCTGCTTCAATCCTGTGTAAAAAAAAATTGTAAAAAACTAAATCGCTTGGATTGCCACTTTAATGCATTGCCACTGAATGTATTTAATAGAACAAACATAATTTCAGAAGTCACTGAGGAAGCTAATGCGAAACGCGTCTGACGGTTTTTGGACATCACAGGCCACCATACAGAGGATAAAAAGCATTTCCAGCTTGGCCAGCATCTCGACCGGAGCGCATGCGCATGCGCGACAGTGCGGGAGCTGTAGAAGGAGTGTGTGAGGAAGGAGGCAAACGGAGGGAGACCCGGTTCGTGCACGATTTCCTGGAGATCCCCCCTGCTGCTTACTGGACCCTGCGCACCATCCTAAGACCTTACCAGCTGGAACGGAGGCCACGAGAGACCAGTCACTCTATGGAAGGACGCTCTGTGGAATCTGGATATATCTCCTCTCTATGCCAAATATAATTGGCCGCTTGTGAGTTTTTAATCTCTATTTTTCTTATTGTTAATAAACAGTGTTACACTATATTTCCCTTCTCTTCCCTATTTTGAGGAATCAAGGGTTTTTTCCCCTCTTCCCTCTCCCCCCCCCCCATCTGTACCAGAGGAGCAGTCCATTGATAGGATCAAATTTTGATGTAAGTGTGTTCCCCCCCCCCTTTCTTATAAAAAGCTATAAGGTACTCCTATGTTTTGAATTACCCCTGATTGTGGTCCCCCATTTCTTCTTTACGTTGCATGTG
Organism: Ascaphus truei; assembly: GCA_036426205.1. Classification (NCBI taxonomy): domain Eukaryota; kingdom Metazoa; phylum Chordata; class Amphibia; order Anura; family Ascaphidae; genus Ascaphus; species Ascaphus truei. The sequence goes on along the minus strand of WSYH01000129.1, from coordinate 190,011 downwards.
TCCTGGAATCACGAGTGGAACGACGCGCCGGAGGATCCACCCCCCCCCCTTTTTTTCTGCATTACTACAGAGGTTGGTGAATCACCTCTAAGAGACTCGGGCAGCGGGATTACACTCTGTGAAGGACTGAAATCTTGGACTATACAGTAGGACATTTGGCGCAACTATTCCATTTCTCTTTTAAATAATTTCAGAAGTGGCTCTATCAATGGGCTTTCAGACTAATTCCCAACCTGAATAACGTGATGCACATCTGTTTGTCTTAGATAAGAATAATGTGGCATTATACTAAGTAGCCACATCAGCCCATTATGCTTTGTTTAAGTGAAGCGTCCCCTCCAAACTCTTTACATGTGTGTATGTATGTATATATATATATCTTTATTTATATAGCCACATCCAGGTACATAGCGCTTCACAGCAGTGATACACGTGACATCATATTATAACACTTATTGGGAATAAGCGCTTCAGACATAAAACAATAAGTAAAGGAGTTTCTGCTCCGAAGAGCTTACAATCTACACATGGCCCTGAGCATTTACATTACTTATTGGTAATAAATAAAACTCCCATGTGCTTGTTTTAATAAAGCTCCGGCATTGCAGGGAACGTTTCCCAATGTTCAACCCTTTATAGGGACATCTTCAGCGACCAGTATCTAATCCCTTAAAGGAGCAATCCATGCAATATTTTACGTGTGTTTAAAAAAAAAAAGTTCTGTAGGTTTAGATAATACTTACTACATTTGTTTTTTCAACTCTTAATGCCATTTTTAATGAGTTTTAATATACTGAGCATCCTTACATTTCTATAACAGGTTTTAGCACACTTCCCCAGCAGTGCAATATATGTGCAACACTTTCCTGTTTGGGATTATTTGTTGCCAATATTCCCAGCAGTTTGAGCTACAAACTGTAACAATAGGTAATGTTACCTTAGTAATATAAGAATACATCGTAGCTGCTGAGTTCCGCTGAGTTCCACTGACTGAAGGATTGATTTGAAATGAAAAGGCAGCCATTTAGTGAACCCTGGGAAGCAGGATCGATCGTTCATGGGAGAACTAATTGATCGGCAGCTTGGGTAATTCATTTTCAATAAAGGTAATCAAAGATTGCGTATATTATTTGAGTGGTTTTTATTGGTTGATTGGGTAAGTATGCACACTGGTGGAGGTATAAGTTATAGTCACGTTCATTTGAATACCGCACCACCCTGAAGAAGGTTCCATTTGGGGACTGAAACGTTGTTTTTTTGAGTGTCTATCTCTTCAATATATCATCTGAAATTTACCCCACGTGTGCTGTCTCTCCTTGCTGGACTACAATCTGGTAACTATCTATATCTATATCTATATTTTTTTTATTATTATTATTATTTTTTGCCATTATGATGGCATGTGGTGGTTCCTATGCACCTTATTTGCTTAATTACATATTATTAGCCATGAATGGTGTGCAGTCTCCTTTCTTCATTTACAAGATACTGATAATAATGTTACGTTGCTCACAAATAATTATTTGGTTTTTGTTTTGTGCTGTGCTTCTGCATCAAATGTAACGTGATCATTTCAAGTGATTTACATTTGACTCAGATTGTAAATCTGAGAAGCTTACACCAAACCCAGATCTGGCAGAGGCAAATAATGATGGACAGAAGTGCAGAATGACCAAAAAAAATGTAAGTTGTCAATCCACGTTGATGTATGACAAGGGAAATAGATTAAAAATATCCTTATACATATGTTGCTGAGATACACAAGGTCAAACATCTCTTAAAGAATCAATTCCATGGCTTAAATGCCTTGTTGTGAATCCCTTGAGACATAACCCTCTTTATAAGACCAGAGACAACCTCTGTTATTTCCATTAGCTATATAAACAAATATAATGATAACCAGCAGTGCTAAGCACTTCTATTTATGTATTAATATGCTTTTACAGATATAAATAACACAAACTTAAGACGTAAGAAAAAGCAGTGCAGTAAGTACTGACAAATGGTACTAGAGGGTCTCTGGGAAAAATAAATAAATCTTTCTTTGTGTTTGTTTCAGGATTCAGTCAATGTCTCTACTTATACACACAAACAAAACACTGCTCTACTCACGGAGATTTCATTAAAAACAATGGAGGGATGTGACCTTGTTTAAGATACCAGTGTTTATGCTTCGTTTTGGAATTTTTGGCACAGCAATACCAAGGTCCAAAAGTTATTCCTGACCCAATTAAACAAAGCAGCTGAAGGTCTTCTCCTCCTGAAGATGGCTGGTCGATTCAGTGCCAAGATCTCCCGACTAGAAACAGTTTCCTTTTTCTTGTTTTGTTTCGAAACGCAATGTACGCCGATGGCAAAAACAAAGTCTTAGGGCTGTCGGCTCTCTCTGTGTTCAATGCGGTAATTACCTACACATTATGTACATGGATAACTGACATAAGCCCATATTTAAGTGATGCCATTCCATAGGACACTTGAATAGGCCATAAGGTGTCTTATGAAATAGCACCTGTTACTAATATGGGCGATAGTCTTACCCTTGCATGCTTATTTTGTATTTTTTAAAGACTTCGTCACAGTGCTGTACAGTACAATATCTGTTTTCACTTCTCTAGTTTATTCCCTGATCACTGATATTTTTTTATTGTGTATTTTATTCCTAACAAAATGAGTCCAAAACCTAAATTAATATGGCTGCTAAGCCCCTCTCCGTGACATTAGTAGTCTTCAAAGAACTTTATCTAAGATAGGACATTTTTGCTCATACGATCTAAGTCTGCATGGAAAACAACTCCGTGTTTCTTGGTGGAATGGAGATGGTAGAAGACACAGCAGGAGTTGCCACATGAACACTGTGCTGTAGGCTTTGGGCTCTTTAAAGCAGCAGTCCAAACGGCCGGGTTTTTTTTTTGTGTTTTTTTTAATAAAAAAAAAAAAACCCTTTAATATGTGCATCAATACAATCCACACAATCATAATTAATTTGCTAAGATGCCGATCGATCCGTTCTCCTGTGATCAATCAACGAAGATTCAGCTCGGGGGGGTTCACTAAATGGCTGTTAGTGCAGCAGAAGAGGACCATAGATGCAGAGTTCTGTGGAGAAGATCATGTGACCAGGCAGTCACTAGATACAATTGGTGCACTGCTAGAGAAAGGGCAGGGCTCAAAAAGGGGTGTGCCAGACCCTGTTTCAGAAGAGGAAGGGGGTGTGACTTTGTAAATGGTTGCTATAGAAACAAAAAATGCTTGTTACATTATAATACATTAAAAATGCCATTTAGAGTTGTTTAAAAAAATGCTACAAGTATTTTCTCATAGTACAGAACTGATTTTTTTTAAAACACGCATGTAGGATATTGCTTGGTCTGCAGCTTTAAAATAAAAATGTTAATTAAATTATAAAACGTGCCAGGAAAGAAAAATGAAGTTGGTAATAGGCAATCACATAGAGCTCACTGACAGAATAGGTTATATCAGACACCTGGGTCCCGAGAGTTTGTCAAATATACTCCATGGAAAAGTTAACAAATATTTCACAGGACAAAGCTGAACCGTTTGAGGAGACCTGGTATCCGTGGAGGTCACTCCGCTAATTTCAAGCATGAATAATGACACTGGCACTCCCGTCATGTGAAAAGCCCCGTTCTCTCCTAGCGTATTTTTTGGACTACTCAACTCTCCGGTTAGATGGTAATATACTGAAAAGTTCCACGATCTCTCATTTCAACTCACTATCTATCTGGTCACGAAGATGAGCGGAGAGGGTAGCTGTGAGCAATTCGCAGGATCATTCCCATAAATTAAGCTCTCGTTTTCATTCCTGTTCCCCACCCCCCGCGCCCCCCCTTTGGTTTACTGTTATATTAAGATTATCCTTTCTGTAATGACCCTAGTTTTTTTGGGGGGGGGGGGGGGGGGCTCATTATGTTTTGGTTAAATCAAAAAATCATTTGGAATTAAGAGATGACAAGAGGCAAGAAAATGGAAACAATTAAACATTACGCTTATATGATTTACTACTGGTAATAATTCATGATCTTTTCTTACTGGTCATTATCTGGTTTGCCCCATAAATTATATAGGATTCTAGCATAGATTTTAAATATTTAACATTTAAATACACTATAGAAATGCACATGGGAGATTGAAAGTGTGTATTTTTACTGCATATGTATGGATACTGTGTGTGTGTGTATATATATATATATATATATATATATATGAGGAGACCCATTAAGGTCGAAACAGTCTGTCTGTGGGTGGGTTTGCTAGCTATGCATCTTAACCCTGGCTGTGCTCAAAGCTGTGACCATGCAGCAAGCTTAAGCCTATAGGGAAACCATGTTGAATGGTTTTGAAGCAAAAAGTGGCACTGTGTGCTTGTTTGCATGTCATTTCCCAGAATCCCTTGCGGTAGTGGAAGTGCTGTGTGCTGGGTGATAATAGTGAAAGGTGGGGTTGCAGACCTGTCTAAGACATGCAAATGAGCATACAGTAATATATCCATTTGCTATATATATATATATATATATATATATATATATACACACACACATACTGTACGTACATGATTGGTTCTTTAGGAAACACTTCCCAAGAACTCATGGATAAGGAAAGTTTGGTTTGGCAGATCTCACGAAAGGAACTCTGGCTGGCATCCACTTCCAGCCCGCGATGATACAGCTGATACTGCATCTTTTGTCCGGGTGCTGCTATTTTTACATTTCCCTGTATCAACAACCAATTGAAGCCTAATGTTTTGGCTCCATGAATATAAAAGTCAGCCATGAACAGACATTGGTAAAGTGGAAGATCACAAACATTGCCAGATACTTCAACAAAAACCACAGGGATTCTAATATATCTGTTTTTCTTCCCATCTATCTTTGCACAGGACAGAAAAGACACATTATTATGGATGAAATTCAACGTTCATAAACTTTTCTTTGCTCTTTACCTCCTTTTTTCTGCATTATTTAAATCAGCTTGTCGGTGTCTCTATGTACTATATATATTTAGCCTGTGGCCATGGGACAAAGAGTTCCAGAACAAAGAAAAAGTATTTTTTTAGGAATATATATGTAGCCAGACTTGCTCCTTGGCTTTGAACAAGTTGATATTGTTCTGTAACGCAAGAACTGTAAACAGATTCACCACCATTCCTAATGAATTATAGATTGATTGTGACACAATGTAACTGTACATAAACCAGTAATTCATAATCACTGTAGCCCAGGCATTTCTTACATTCATAATTTATCAATGTTTTCTATTGGATTTTTCCCCCAGTGGATATGGAAGCTTTGCTTTCAGCTACTGTCTGTTTAATTCATTTCCTCTTCCAACAGTTTTACTCAGTATTTACAGTTCGCAAAAAATTATGCATATGGCAGTATGTACTACATGTTATTACTTCTATTTTTGTTGAGCTGTTTAATTCACTCTTAAAGACATAAGCAAAATAGCTTTTAGAAGTTTTCAACGTATTGAGTAAACGGAGGTGGTAATGCACCTGGTGAGGCAGAAACCGTCTTTCCCAGGCAGTTCTGAGGTCCTTCACCGCATTACATGCACGGCCACCTCTGTACAATAGGATTCTTTTATGTGAACCCACTGTCTGTTTTGATAAGGAGAACTATGTCCTCAAAATTGCACTCCATTTCCCATCACCTTGATAATCCCTTACTCTACGGTCCTTGTTGCAGGGTACATGCAACCACACACGCGGGTTCTTTGGATAAGGCTTATTTATTTGAGCCTTAAAACATACAGCACACCAAAAACAAATAGCTTCTCATTAGCAAATAGCTTCTTCTTCAGCAGACAAAACAAAATAGCTTCTTTTTAGCAGACAGAACAAAATAGCTTCTCTTTAGTATGCAGGAGACAGACAGTTCATTACACATGTACTTTGCACCACAGAACTTACAGCAGTAATCTCTTCACCACTTTCAGCACTTTCTGTCCTGTCTCCTCACCAGCTCTCCTGCATGTGTGTACAGCCTGGGGTTTTAACACCTTAATTATGCAGCTGGGGTCAGACTAATTAAGCAGCCCTTCTCAACTTAACCTCGTCACTGCTGCACTGCAAGCCTAAACATAGGTTTTCTAGGCATATGGCTGGTGACGTTCATTCACCCTGTCACAGTCCTCTTCCCCCCCCCAAAAAAAATGTCTCCCTTTGCTGAATGCAATCAATATTTAATTCAGTTCTGGTTCCTCTTATCTCTGATTCGATTTAATTTATAATCACGATTATTCCATGTCCATTGGGATATGTTGCACTGCAGTGATCAATCTTTTTGATCTTGCTGCTCATTGGTTCAATGGCCTTTCATCTGATTGGCAAAAATTAAGTTGTCTGGTTACCTGAACCTATTTACACTCTGTTTTTTGGCAATGTTGTCATCAATACTCCCCTAAGTCGCTGTTTAAGCGCCAAAACACGTTGCGTGAATGTCATTTGATGTGAGTGACGTCATCTTCGTGGGACAGTCAGACAGAGTTGAGCACATTGCTACGAGGCATGTTTCCCTATTTACCATACTGGGGACCCGTCACAAATATTTGTTGCCGCTCTTGTCCTAAATCAGCCACCTGACTGCGGATCTCACAGACACATCGCGTTCTGTGTGATCCTGACTCCAAGGTGGTGAATATTGACCTTTCCAATGTCTTCTACGTTTTTTATTGATGCGAGTACATATCGTACCACTTTGCAACACACACACACACAAAATGCAACACACAAAATGCAACACACACACACTTATCCTGGTGGTCTCTGATGCCCGGCTCTCCCCAGCGACTGTGAGCCTCTCTCTCACCTGTGCCCGGTGGAAGCTGGGCCACACAGGAAGTCTAGGACAGCTTCCGGTGCGCACCGGCGAAAGAGGGGAGAGGGAGGCCCGGCTGGGGGTAGCCGGGGCCTGGTGGCAAACAAAGGCCTGGTGGCCGGACACAGAAGTTGGGCCTTACCTCTGGCCAGGCCCAACTTCCAGCCCTCTGGCTGGGCCCCCCGCCACCACGGGCCTTGGACACTTGTCCAAGCTCTCCCCCCGGTCGGTGGCCATGGTTATAGCTAGGGACAGTACCCTGATTATGTTCGGATCCCAAAGAAAGTTTAATTGACTCCAATATAATATACGAGGTGAAAAAACAACATGCCATAGAGGGCCTGAGTAACGAGGACTGCTGGGTGCTGACGGATCGGCTCTGACCATGGATCAGCATTAACCGTCCTCTCCTGTTGCAGGGAAGTAGCACTTCCCACACCAACAAAAGGTATTGGGGTCACTTGTATAGGACCCGCTAGGATTCCCAATGGGCCTAGCACTAATGTGATAATACAGAGGTGTATCCTGCACAGAAAAAGAGGGAGGCCTGGGTCTCAAAACAGTTGGGCAACTGAGAGATATACCTCCCTCTGAGTCTTTAGAGTGGGAATTCATGGAAGCACATAAAGCATCGATAACAATTAATAAAGAAATGTTGTTTGAAGATTGGTGTGTGGTCCCCCTGCCTGGGTATATAAATAAAACTGTTGTATTGTATTGTATGTCTTTATTTATATAGCGCCATTAATGTACATAGTGCTTCACAGTAGTAATACATGTGGTAATCAAATAAATAACAGATAATATAAATAACAGATCATGGGAATAAGTGCTTTAGACATAAAAGTAACATTAAGGAAGAGGAGTCCCTGCCCAGAGGAGCTTACAGTCTAATTGGTAGGTAGGGAGAACGTACAGAGACAGTAGGAGGGAGTTGTATGAAAAATTCCTAGCGTCCATTATTCTGCGTCCTTGCTACCTTATCGCACATCTGGCTGAATCCAGCCGCTGAGTCAAGGTAACGCATGCGGAGCAGCCACACATAACCCACCAATGTAATCTCCCTAGAAGCCGGGCGGGAGGGCTACATATATATAAAATGTGTTACCAGGAAGTAATACATTGAGAGTTACCTCTCGTTTTCCAGTATGCCCTGGGCACAGAGTTATCATGACAATACGAACTCAGTTGAACACCACTTCTGTTTTATATACCAATATTTCCACTTTAGACAGCAGATACCATTTTTCGGCGGTTTGCCTGTGTAGCCCACAGAGTCTTTATTCTGTTTGGGAGAAGTATTGATATTTTAAAAATATATATATATATATTGTGTGTGTGTGTGTATGTGTGTGTGTGTATGTGTGTGTGTGTATGTGTGTGTGTGTATGTGTGTGTATGTATGTGTGTGTATGTGTGTGTGTGTATGTGTGTGTGTGTGTGTATGTATGTGTGTGTATGTGTGTGTGTGTGTATGTGTGTGTGTGTGTGTGTGTATGTATGTGTGTGTATGTGTGTGTATAATTTATTATTTATTAAAAAATTGGTAAAAATAAAATATTTATTACATTTGTGCAGACACAAATGTATACACACATACACACACACACACACACACACATACATATATACACACACACACACACACACACACACATACATACATTCAGTGCCGGTAGTGGCACGAAAAGATGCTTTCCCCCGTCTTCGCCGCTGTCTGCCGGCTCCCCGCTCCTTACCGTGTGCGGCACCATTATAGAAAGGCTGAATAACGTCAGCCAACTAAAATTCCGCGCGCGCACCGGGCACTATAGAACGTGCCTTACTCCACACATATTTACCACTGGGGGTTATCAATGGAACTCCATGGATTATCAGATACAGACGGTTACAATGCAACACTTACTGTTCCGTTTTATGATCGGTGCTAGTTACCCTGTGCAATCAATGCTTACAGTATTTGTCACATTATGCAGCGTACACAGCTAGCGCTATATAAGAATGAAGTCATATTTTTAATGGCATGGTAACTGGCTTCTTGTCTAACACCAAATCCTGGCACATACCCATGCACTTTGATCAAACATTTCAATGCCCCGAGCGTCTTGTGAAGAAGACTGAGCCCAACTGATAAATTCTATCTTCTGTCGCCATCAATAGCCCGATGGTTTCCCCTAATTAACAGTTATCGCTCATTATTTTGAGGGAAGAACTTTTGGTGGCACGGTGTCTGCTTCCTATCTGCATCAGCACAATCAAAAAAGTGAATGTGACAGCTAGTCACACAATGACTTCAGCAAGCGCACATTCAAATGAAGGCCCCAAGGGCTGCGAGTTACGGAAAACAGGGAGCCAAGGCCAACCCTGGCTTTGTCTGAGAAAACTTCACCATGATGCAGAGCTCAGGATGTGTCAGGACACCTACGCAGGAAGTTGCAAAAGCGATTGGTGCTAACATACAAGTGTGTCAGCGACAGGGAGGTGATAGGTAAGAGAGAATGCAAAGCGCCCTCCATGCATGGGCCAGATTGCCAGCACTAATGACAGTGTCAGGTTCATTTTATTTTCTCGCAGGTGGAAAACACAGTGCTTAGAAGCAGCTGACGCTTTTTCTCTGCCAGCCGCTTGGCTCTGCCATTGTGTGCTTGGCTCTGCATATGTGGTGACACAGTAACCTAGCAAATTGGGATTCAAATAGGCTGTAGGGCCATAGCCATCAGTTTGGACTCCTACGATGTCATAGGAGTATGCTGATCTAGAGGAGGAGTGAGAAAATAAGAGCAGTGCTTTGGATTCCCATTTTACGGATGGGATTGCAGCTTTAAGCGTCCAATATATTTAGGCCTGGTAACGGTGCAGGGACCAAAATGAACTAAATACATGAATGAAATGCATGACAAGTTCAATGGTTTCATCTTGTTGAGTTATGTGTTTAAAGAAAAATAAAATACCAGAACGTTATGTTCCTATAACACTATAGCATGCAGTATGTCTCACATCTAAAAACATTTCCGTGCATTTAGGGCAATTCCCTTCCAACTCCGCCTTAAATCAGCAAACATTTTTATCTGGGATATATGCCTTATGTATGGCAAATAACTCAGCTAAAGACCTCTCTCACCCACTGCCCAACACCTCTGGAATGCCCTTCCCCTCAACATCCAACTAGCACCCTCTCTGCATCTTTAAGATCCATCTTAAAAAACACCTCTTTAGCGCAGCATATGGGTAGCTCTGTGGCTGATACTATACATCTCACATGCACTGACCTTGGAGGACAAAGCGCTAACCAGCACGAAACGCGTTAGAGGGATTCTTCGTGGTCCTCCGTTTTTTATCTATGCGCCCAATAATTATTATTTTTTTTGATTTGCCCTCCAGCCCATTGTTTTTCCTCTTGGAGTAGTGCACCGCCCTCTTCATTTTGCATTGTGCTACTATATGTAACAATTGTCGTGTTTCTCCTTGCTCCCTTGCAGGATGTGTATGTTCAGGGTCTAATCGTAGCTTAAAGATACAGTAGCCCTTTTTACTCCACTTTCTGGCAGCCGTGAGTGTCCTGACGTCATCTCGAAGTGAGTACAGAAAACTACCTAAATAGCTTGACCGCCCAAACTATTTTCTTTTGATGTGTTACTGTTTGACCATCTCCAACTCCAAGTAAAAAAACGGTTTATTCCCAAAAGCCAATTTAGACCGACCAATTGAAACCACTCAATATAGGGGAAGTTTGCATCTCCTTTTTTCCTTGCCAGCTGTAATTTTTTGTAAGTCACTCCATATTTCTTCTCATTCTAGATACATTTGAGAAACACATTTCCAAGAAATCTCATATATAACAATTTTGAACAAGCTTATCCTACCTAAAAAAGAAAGGTTCAAGTGTTTCCATTTATCAAAACCGTTACCAATTGTGTTTGTTACAGGTAGAATATTTAACCTGTACAGTGAGTACAGATCTCAATTGTAAATATTTTTGCACTCCAATGAAAGGAAAACTACCCTTATTTGTACTATGATGTCTACTACTCCGATTTGGCATAGTTAATTTTATATCAGTAAAATGAAAAAGAATCATGTCATCTGCAAATTAGGAAATATCTGTCCAATTATTCCGATGCCTTACACTTTCTCCCTAATCATATTGGTCAAGAGGCCATTAGCAGCACAAAAAGAAGGGCTGAAAAAGGCCACACCTGTCTTGTCTTGTCTCTTTCTCCAGAGTATAAGGAGTTGTAAGGATGAGATGTACTAGTAGAGAGGCCCCTTGGTTTGAATAAATGGGCTGCAGTGACTGAACAAAATAATCCTGAATAGCATTTTGCCAAAGCAGAAAAAATATGGTCCATGTAATCATGCAGAAATCGTTTCAGCATCTATGCTTAGAATAAAAGCTTGATCATTAATTGGTTCTAGGTCCTTTTTGGAAAAATGTTGAATTATTGCAAGAAGCTCCCTGATATTAGATGTTGAGTCTTTTAACTACAAAACCAGCCAGGTCTTTTGAAATGTTGATCGTGCAAAATCAGTTTCAGACAATATTTTTGTAACATGGTATTTATTGTCAATGTTGAATAATGCTATTTGCCTATTTTGGGCCAGATGTGTTGTGTCTGTCCCCATTTCATGAATTCAGGATATATGTGAGGAGTTGAAATAATTAGACTATTTCCCCACGGACCAAAATATTTTATAGACATTACATAATCAACAGGATAACTCTTGGTTTAAAAGGTTATAAAACTCTGCCGGATAGCCATCTGGCTTGGGTGTTTACAATTCTTAAAGAACTTATTGGTATCTTCTATTTCTATGCAGGGCATCTCGCTATTGAAGATTAGATTGTTCACTATATCCTCAATATCCGACTAGCACCCTCTCTATCCATCTCTAAAACCCACCTTAAAACACACTTACTTAAGGAAGCATATGAGTAGCTCCATGGCTGATAATTAACACCTCATACATTAACCTTGGCCCCTTGCAGACACACTTACCAGAATGCCCTTCTTCTATGTATGTTCTACCTACCTACCTACCAATTAGATTGTAAGCTCTTCGCAGCAGGGACTCCGTTTCCTAAATGTCTGAAGCACTTCTTCCCTTTGTGTTATTTATATCTTATTATTTATATGATTGTAACTATTACTGCTGTGAAGCGCTATGTACATTAATGGCGCTATACAAATAAAGAGAAGATGAATGATTTCATCCTTCAAGAGGACTTCAAGTGACTGGCTTGAAAAAGTCCTCTTGAAGGATGAAACGTTGTGTTTTTGTGCTGATTAAATTTCTTTAGATAAATCCGAAGTTGCCCTGGCTCATTCATCTTCTCACCATACACGGGTTTTTTTTAGGTAGATATCCCTGAACCAGGAGCACCGGTGAATTGCAAGTATCTTTACCTTTTTCTATGTGGTGTGCAGCTCCTCTTACCCTATTGCTATACAAATAAAGACATACATACATAAAGACATACATACATACACTAGAGACTTGTGGCAGTTTACCATTTAGGCCAGTCCAGAAATGATGCTTATTTGTCAGTTCTATCTTCCCTTGTTTGTAAATGTGTATGTTTTTGGGGGGGAGGGGTTGGGGGGGGGGGGGAATTGATGAGAGTTGTTATTGGTTTGAGTGTGATAGGGAAATGGGCAGCTAAGGATTAGCCAGGGTAAATGACAGGGAGACACCACTGTCACCAATGCTCTCCACAGCAACACTTGAAGAATATTTAAGACATTGGGAAGAAAAACGAATCAAAATCAATAGCGAATACTTGAGTCGCCTACGATTTGCAGACAACATTGTTATTTTTGCCCAGAAGACCTCCAACAACAAATCAGAGGACTCAGAAAACCCCCAAAGTTTTGTTCAAAAAATGTGTCAACTCTACAGAGGTTGATGTCAATGGAACAGGACTAGGAGTTGTTGTGAACCATTTTTACCTTGGCCAGAAATTATCAATAGATGGAAAGTTTACAAATGAATCAATAGGAGACTGAAGATGGGATGGAGGTCATTTGGAAGAAACAAGACAACCTTTCAATTGAACCTTCCACTCCGCCTGAAGAAGAAAGTGTTTGCCCCGTGTATTCTGCCTGTGCTCACATATCCATGTAAAACTTGGACACTAAATGCAAAAACAATGCAGAAGCTTCAGACTACTCAAAGAAGTATGGAGAGGTGTATGCTGGGTATGGATCGGTTAAAAACCAAACTACAAGTCTATAACATCACCACAAGGGTGAAGAAATAAAAATGGCAGTGGGCCAGACATACCACAAGAAGAAATTACCTTCGATAGACAAAGAAGGTACTCGACTGGATTTCAAGGGGTATTAAAAGACCAAGACGACGGCCAAAAGTGGTACATTACTGCTACTAAATCAGTTCAAAACCCTATGCGTATTATGGTGAATATTCCACTAGTAGCAGTATTGTCCCATATTGGCTTCCGTCCAGTATGAACCGAAGGACCACATGTAACTGCCCTAAGAGTGCCTGGCACTGATACTCTCAAGAACTGGAGCAACACACTGAACAAGCACGAATGAGCCATGGAGAGACGCTACTTCAATCCAATTTTATTAATGAGCATATTTTTATATATCTTTTGTGAGTGCATTACTTTATAATAATAATAACTTTATTTCATATAGCGCTTTTCTCCCAATGGGACTCAAAGCCCATCACAATTACAATATAGCCTGCTGTACCCAGCACATGCAGTAGGATTGTTATAGACACCGTCCCTGCCCAGGTGATTTTATAATCGATGTTTTTGGTGCCATCATTTAAGATTTGTCCATACAATATTACGCTGGTAGTGTTTTTGTGCGCTTGTCTTTTCTATCTTATTTAATACAGAGAGGGCAGTAAAGCATCCCTTATCAACACGAGTAGCAAACGGGAGGGACAAACAGCCTTTCGGACTTTATACAACATTTTCTTTCAACTGTTTCACTGGTACAGTATCCTTTTATCCAGGACATTTGTTTAATTGTATACTACCAGTAACTGACTTGTAGCACATTTTTGTATCGCGTGTTTGTGTTACTACTGTATTTGATACACATTATACACGTGAATACTTTTGTATATATTGTATCCTTATTGCACACATTTTTCTCGGATCACATAATGGATTTTAAATTACAATAGTATTAAGGGGGAATTCACTACAGGCATATCCCGCATTAACGAACGCAATGGAACCGGAGCATGTATGTAAAGCGAAAATGTACTTAAAGTGAAGCACTACCTTTTCCCACTTATTGATGCATATACTGTACTGCATTCGTTATATACGTGCATTACTGATGTAAATAACGCATGTGTAACAGGCTCTATAGTCTCCCCGCTTGTGCACAGCTTCGGTACAGGTAGGGAGCCGGTATTGCTGTTCAGGACGTGCTGACAGGCGCATGCGTGAGCTGCTGTTTGCCTATTGAGCGAAATGTACTTATTCGCGAGTGTACTTAAAGTGAGTGTCCTTAAAGCGGGGTATGCCTGTATTTGTAGTATATCACTCTTGGTGCACTGCGGTTTTTATGTACATATATACAAACATACACACATATATACACACATACACACATATGTACACACATGCATACACACACCATATTTGCTTGATTATAGGGCGACCCAGAAAATAAGGAAACCCTCTAATTTTAGAAACAGCTGGAAAGAAAACAGACACACACACTCTGTGTCTCTCTCTCTCTCTGCGTGTCTCTTTCTCTCTGTCTGTGTGTATCTGTGTGTGTGTGTGTGTGTGTATCTCTCTGTCTCTGCCACAAGCAACATGGCTACCTCGGCCCCCCTGGAGGTTCTCTGGTCTGGTGGCAAAAATAACAATTTCATCTGCAAATCGTAGGTGACTCAAATATTTACCGCTGATTTAGATTCCTTTGTCTTCGCAATCTAATGTCTTGAACAATTCTTCAAGAATTGCAGTCAAAAGCTTGGGTGACACGGTGTCTCCCTTCCATACACCCTTGCTGATCCTGGTGACACGACATCTCCCTGCCACACTCCCTTGCTGATCCTGGTGACATGATGTCTCCCTGTCACACACCCTTGCTGATCTTGGTGACACGACGTCTCCCTGCCACACTCCCTTGCTGATCCTGGTGACATGGTGTCTCCCTGTCACACACCCTTGCTGATCCTGGTGACATGGTGAGTCCCTGCCACACATCCTTGCTGATCCTGGTGACATGGTGTCTCCCTGTCACACTCCCTTGCTGATCCTGGTGACATGGTGCCTCCCTGCCACACTCAATGGCTAATCCTCATTTTGCTTGTACAGTATCTTCATGTAATCGAATGGTTGATATGGCATTCCCGTAAATGTTCTTTATAATATCAATATACACTTCTTCAACACTGTCTTCTTAGTGCATTTAGGACTGCTGAGGTGGACAGGATCAAATGCTTCGTAATCTACAGTATGAATCCTAATGTGAGTGGTAGATCGTATTCATTACTTCGGGAAATCACTTCTTGTATGACTTGGATGTGGTCCATTGTGTTATACCCACTGTTAATCCAGATTGTTCTCTAGGCTGTGCAAAATCCAGGGTCTGTTGCATCTGGTTAGTGATTAGCTTTGTTAAAATCTTGTGAGTGATTGGAAGTAAACTGATTGGTCTATAGCTCTTGAGGTCTTCTTCTGTCTTCTTTCTTGTGGATGAGGGTAACTATGCCATTATTTCATTGCTCTGGAATTTTCCTGATTTCAAGCAGCATGCATCAAAAAAGAGTTTTGCAAGGATTTTTTTCTACTTCTTCCACGATTTCAGTTGTAATTCCATCTTTCTTGGGAGCCTTCCCATCTGTGACAGGGTGAATGAACGTCACCAGCCATATACCTGTCAAACCTATGTTTAGGCTTGCAGTGCAGCAGTGACGAGGTTAAGTTTCAGTTGAGAAGGGCTGCTTAATTAGCCTGACCCCAGCTGCATAATCAAGGTGTTTTAAAACCCCCAGGCTGTACACACATGCAGGCTAGCTGGTCAGGAGACAGGACTGAAACACTGAAGAGATTACTGCTATAATGTCTGTTTTCAAAGTACATGTGTGATGAACTGTCTGTGTCCTGCATGCTGAAGAGAAGCTGCCTTGTTTTCTATGCTGAAGAGAAGCTATTTTGTTTTTGTCTGCTGAAGAGAAGCTATTTTGTTTTGTGTGCTGTATGTTTTAAGGCTCAATAAATAAGCCTTATCAAGAGACCCCGCGTGTGTGGTTGCATGTACTCTGCAACACCATCCTTCATGGATTTTATTGCTATTGCCATTTCTTCTGGAAGGATGCATGGTACATCATTGGGGGGTTCTTCTCATTGTCTTCTGCTGGATTATATCCTGTGTTATCTGTACTCATGTATAATTTCACGTAGAAGTCCTTAACGTTCTTTATCATAAGTGCACGGACCTTGATTATCGATTGTTTATTATATATATACCAGCTGTAACTGAAATCTTTTGTTCATTTTTTTCTTGTGTGGCTAACATACAGCACCGACAATGTTTATTGAAGTAAAAACCGCACGGCTGGATGCGTGGCGGCAGCGTGGAGACGCGTTGGGAAGCGGCTCATTCGCGTGACGTCGGTGACGTCACAGTGACGTGCGCGCCCGGCTTCCCCGGCTTCCCCGACTCCCCTGAAAGTTTGAAGTGAGGTAAGCGGGGGAGCGGGGATGCAGAGGGGCACAGCAGGAGCAGCTAGGGGGTCGGGAAGGTGTTTAAATTGCGCGCAGATTGGAGGGGGGGGAAACGGAGGGGACGCGGCTGTATGCGGCTGGCGCGCTGACTATTCTCAGCACCAGCCAGAGTAAGTTCCGGTCAACCGGCGGCTTTTACTTCAATAAACATTGTCGGTACTGTAGGAACTAATTGATCCTCTCAAAACCAACTCAGCTACTTCACAAAATAACAGACGGCCTAAATTATGTTGGCCATCATTTAAGAAATTAGAAAAGAGATTCCAACAGAATATCTCCTTCCCAAATGAGATCACTCTTTTTTGTTGAGACCCCTCTTTATTGTTGTTAAAGCAGCAATCCTGCCTTACCAGTGTCAATGTCCGGTTTAAACTTCCATCCTGGCCGCCCAATATTGTATGATCCACGGGCCAATACGAAACTGTAATGTAATCGCTTGCGCCTCCCTATTGGATGATAACGGTGGGCATGTGGTTTCCTCCATGAGGAGCACTGGCACCTTCACTGCTATGTATCTCAGGAACTGCGGGGGGAATGGGGGGAGTGGGGTCCGCAGAGAAGAGGAGAAGTTCTAAAAGATCCCCAATTCCATTGATGGCAAAAAAATTATTTTACTTTCTTGGCAGAATTGGCGCTTTAATACAATTTGATCTTTGTAACAGGGGACTTATCCCTGTTCAGTAATGTTCCTTTAACCTAGCAGTGTGGTAGTTGATTACTAAACACCACCTGCCTGATTAGATTGTTTACAAAAAGCCTGCCTTTGAGACAAGAAGTGACTGACTCCTTAGCTCTGACTGAGAGCTGACCTTTGGAGACACCACAATGTCTTGAGTTCTGCCAGCCACACAGCAGAGCTGATGGCAAGACACCCAATAAGACTTCTAAACCTGGATGCTGGTATTTTTCTGTGCACACACGGGTGCGGTTCCAGGAGAGCAGAGAAGCTTACTCTACAACTGATAAACAGATAAGACTTTCATTATTAAGAGACTGCTTATATCTGCTTATTTGCATGTTATGTGTTTGGGATGGGAGAAATGCTTAACTAATGGAGATGTGAACTAATTGCAAGGATTTCACTAGAAATACTCCCAAGTGAATGGAAGCTTTGTTCCCCCCTGTGTTTGGATAATTTCCTGATGAAAAGGAAAAGGCACAATAAAGCCTATTATAAATTCACATTCTATCGACTCCAATTGTGTACCTCTGTGAACGTCCGTCTAGATTTGGTGTCAGAAGTGGGATAAGAGGTGTCTTTGTAGATAAAAAGGACCGGAGTTTTTATGTGAAATTTTTTGTTATGCTTTTTGCCTACAAACAGTCTAAACAACTTGAATAAAAAAAAACCTCTCATGCAGCAGAGGCAGAGTTAAAGGGGTACACACCACTGAAACTTACACTGCACTGAGACTTACAAAAACCACGGATGAACTCTTTTCCCCAATCCCAAGAGACTGCTGATGCAGGTAAACCTTTAATTGCCTATCACAAAGTGTAATACGGTCATTGAAATAGGGGTTTTGCCTTCCAGCCATAGTCAGCGTTCAAGAAGTGAGTCAGACCTTGAAAAGGGATAGGTGTTTGTTGTTTTCAAAAGTTTCGCTGAAGCAGTGAATACAGATGGTGACCCATGAGTGGTACTGATTTTGCAGATAAAGGTTGCCACACCACATAGGACTACCAGCTGTGAATGGAGTATATGCAGAAAAGTGTGAAAATTGATACAAGACTGCTGAAGCAGGGGAATTTTTAGCAAACAAATGCTGAGTGTAAAATTGTCCTATAAAGGAAAAAGGTTTTTCAAAGCCAATTGCTGAGTGTTGAGTCACCCTGCCGGGAATGAAAGAAATAGTCCACTGCAAAGAATGTTTTTTTTCTGCAAGTAAAAAAGTATGCCTATTATTTTGGGAGCAAAACAGACACCAAAAGAGTGAAGTGTGAATGCCATAATACCCAAAGATGAGACTGAAAATTACTGAACTCAGGAAGAAAACCAAATTCTGTTGCTGAAGCGGAGGGATTGTACCCAGCAAGTAAATGGTGTATAGCAAATAGACTTTTTTTTTACCTAGCCGCTGCACAACTTGTATACCTGATAAAAAAAAAATGCATGCACTGTACTGCTGATATTAAAAAAAAAATTATTCAAGAAAGAAAAGTCTACAGAGATGCCTGTGAGAGCTACGACCTCTACAAGCAAAATATGCCCATCTGTAGGACTACCACCATTGGGGGTTCTAGCAAATACAGTGGCAACAGCTGCAATAGAGCCTCCTGAGGTCAGGAAGAAAATTACACCTGATAGCCTAAAAATGGAGGACAAGATGCAGCGTTCCTGTAATGAACCCTACCCCACGGAAGAGTGGCCCTTCCAGTCCAATAAAGAGGAAGACATCTCTTACGGGGAACCCGAACCGAGTCACACCCACAAAACACCCCAAGAATGGTGGGGGTGCCTGAACTCGGCACGAACAGAAAAGACTGCTCCCTTTGATGACGAATATGATCAGCAGGAGACAGAGCGGGAGCAATGGATCACCGAATATTTCTGTCAGCTAAAGCAGCTGCAAGAAAAACCTGGCGTATATAATGAAGCTGCTAAAACTTCAAATGAAGATGGAGACCCCAGTATCCCTGAAGGGACGGTGTCATCCAAATCAAAAAGCAAGAAAAAGAAAAGCAGTTCTTCACTTACCGTGGAAGGAACAGACACGTCTGCAGATCCTGTGGAGGAAAAGGGGGACCGAGTTGCCCTGCAGCCTAGAGAAAATGGAGAATTCGTCCCACGGTTAACCGAATATCCAGAGGGCCCAAGGCAGAAGTCGTGTATCCCAAAGAAGTGTCTGTCCGGTGCCAACAGTGAGGAACCCTCAACTAGTCATCCCAGGGAAGCGGAGCCGGAACCAGCGAGTGACGATCCTTTGACCAGCCCTGAAGACGCCCTGAAAATTGCCAGGCATGACTGTGATCTGCTCTGTGAAGAATTAGGAAGAGAGAAAAAATAATGCTGAGCTACAGAAGACTGTGCTCGCAATTTATTCTGCTGCCAAGACCGAATTGGAGGATCTCAAGACTGAGCTAGATACTGCAAAGGCTACTATCTCCGCCATGGATGAAAAGCAGAGACAATCTGATAAAATGGTGGCTACGCTAAAGCGGAAGTATGAGGAGGCACTGAAGCAGATGACAGTCTTCCAGCAAGAGGTTCACACTCTTCGTATAGAGCTTGATGCCTCCCATCATGAGACCAACAGCTGCCGCACAGACCTGGAAGTTTCCAGAAAGGAACTACACAGTCTCACTGAGGAGCTGGACATTGCTAAAGAAACTATTGGTAATCTTGGTACAGTTCTCAAAGTCTCTCAGAAGGATCTTCAGACCCTCAACCTAGAGAAGGAAGTCTCACGCCAGGAGATTGTCATTCTCAAAGTAGATGTGCGTAAATGGAAGGAGGACTGCAAAGAAGCCCTGAAGAATACAGAGACTGAAAAAGGAGAAAGTTCAAGATTAAAAAGAGAAAACTTAAAACTGAAAGAAGAAAATTTTCAGTTAACAGAAGAAGTCAAGGAAAAGTTTGACGCAGAGCACCGACTGCAGAACCAACTGCAAAGTCTGCGTACACACCTCCAGTATGCTGAGGAGAAGCAGCAAACGCTGCAGGAAGAAAAGCTGCAGCCTGCTAAAGAGGTACAAGCGCTGCAGGAACGTCTGAATACCCAGTACGTCCCCACAGAGCAGTATGAGGAGCTAAAGGCCACGCTGCATGTCTTCAGAGCATCGTTGGAAGCGGAGCTTCGATACCAGGTGACTCTGTATGAGGGGGAGCGTGAGAAGGCTCAGAAACTGGAGCAAGAGCTGGAGAGACAGAGAGACTGTTCCATTCCCTTGAGTCAGTACACCAAGGAGAAAACAGACGCAGCGGCAACCTTGACGACAAAAATTACAGAGCTCCAGAATATGAAGGAGACTCTGATACAGATTCCTCCAATACGGAAAAAGGTATTGGCTCTGCCCAAGCACCAGTATCCCACAGTAACTAATGCCCGTAAGGACAAGGGTACAGTGAGAGTTGGGGACTCCACGCAACTTCAAAACAAAATTACGAAGTTTGAGCCACCAAAGAAACCACTAGCCAAACCTACAGCTGCCCAACAGGCAACAAACAGAGGTAGGAGTGCAGAATCAAAGCCAGAAGAATCCTTAGCTGAAAAAGCTGAACTGGCGACTCTGTGGTGTGGAGAAGCTGCAGAAAGACCACTTCAAGAGCAGAAAACTCTATGGGCTAGTCCTAACTGCTCTACAACTGTTGCCATACACTTTGTCTACAAAAAGAGGAGTGCCCGACGCAATAGAAATCTCAAGACCGCGCACGCGATAAAAAGACCTTACATGGAAAAAGTCCTCCTCGAGCGACTGAGGAGTGCTGATCTCAAGCATCTTCGGGAGGAGACAAAAATAAACTGGAGAAAGGGCTCCAATCCCAGCGGGACAGAGGGTTCTCTTCCTCCATCCACTCTTATTCAAGTCACAGAGATATCTAGAATGAGAGTGGAAGGATGGGCTTTGGCCGTGGTAAGCCCGAGCTTCCCACAAACAGGGGAGGTATGTAACAGGGGACTTATCCCTGTTCAATAATGTTCCTTTAATCTAGCAGTGTGGTAGTTAATTACTAAACACCACCTGCCTGATTAGATTGTTTACAAAAAGCCTGCCTTTGAGACAGGAAGTGACTGACTCCTTAGCTCTGACTGAGAGCTGACCTTTGGAGACACCACAATGTCTTGAGTTCTGCCAGCCACACAGCAGAGCTGATGGCAAGACACCCAATAAGACTTCTAAACCTGGATGCTGGTATTTTTCTGTGCACGCACGGGTGCGGTTCCAGGAGAGCAGAGAAGCTTACTCTACAGCTGATAAACAGATAAGACTTTCATTATTAAGAGACTGCTTATATCTGCTTATTTGCATGCTATGTGTTTGGGATGGGAGAAATGCTTAACTAATGGAGATGTGAACTAATTGCAAGGATTTCACTAGAAATACTCCCAAGTGAATGGAAGCTTTATTCCCCCCTGTGTTTGGATAATTTCCTGATGAAAAGGAAAAGGCACAATAAAGCCTATTATATATTCACATTATAACGACTCCAATTGTGTACCTCTGTGAACGTCCGTCTACAATCTTATATTGGGAAATTGACAAAGTTAAAGTCCGCTCCCAGGGCGAGAGAAATACATTTATATTTGTGCCTCAATGCTTTTAAAAAGAGCCGCTTGTTGTATATATTTGGGGCATCGAGGATACCAATAATGAATTTGTTCTCACAAATGTTCAGTTCCACCACTATAAGTCTACCTTGGTCGTCAGTCTTTTTAGAAACCACCTCAAATTGGAAGGCCTTCTTTTAATCAGTATATTGTAGCTATTGCTCTCTTTGTTTCACCCAGAGGAGTAATAGCATTCCCCTACCCAGTGTCTGTTTTTATGTCTCACCCTACTCTGGAATAAGATACATTTTCAGTAAGAACGCTATATATCGGATTTAAGACTTTCAAACTGTGTTTGCCTTTTGGGGAGGCATTCAATCCTGACACATTCCAATCAGATCTGGTAATGCCAGCAATAGTCTTTTGTAACAACATCTATTCAATATTTCAGAATCTGTAATAATGACCAGACACAATGTAAGTTATGGCGAGTAACAAAGTGACACAACCCCTCCACTGTACAGTGTACAACAAATACAAATACCCCGTGTGAGCACATTCACACGTCTTGGATTGGTCTGCAACCTGCCGTTCCCCATTATCTCTTAGCATACAATGCTTCCTCTGCAGACAGGGATTCTGGGTAATGACATGCAAATGAACACTGTTACAAAGTTATATACTGTAGTAGATGAGGTTGAAAAAAGACATATGTCCATCAAGTTCAACCTATGCAAAATTTAGACTAGATACTCTATCCTATAAATGTATTTATAGCATTTTTTATCAAGAAGCAAGCAAACAAAAACCCCAGTAAAATGTAATCTAATGATATCACATAAGCGGAAAAATAAAGGATTTCCTGACTCCAAATATTGACAATCAGATTACTCCCTGGATCAACATCCTTCCCATGTTTACTTATTTGGTATATCCCTGTATACCTTTCCTTTCTAAAAAGATGTCCAACTTTTTTTTATACATATCTATTGTATCTGCCATCACAGTCTCCATGGGTAATGAATTCCACATTGTAACTGCCCTTACTGTAAAGAACCCTTTCCTTTGCTGCTGGTGAAATCTCTTTTCCTCCAACCTAAAGGGATGCCCTTGAGTCCTTTGCACTGTCCTTTAGATGAATAGTTATTTTAAAAGCTCCTTGTACTGTCCCCGAATATATTTGTATATAGTTATCATATCCCCTATTAGACGCCTCTTTTCTAATGTAAAAAATATAATTTAGCTAGCCTCTTCACATACTGCAAGTCAGATTGTCCATCCCCGTTATTAATTTGGCGGCTCTTCTCTGCACTTTTTCTAGTTCCATAATGTCTTTTTTATGGAATGGTGCCTGTAACAGGGGACTTATCCCTGTTCAGAATATGCCACTAATCCAGCAGTGTGTTGGTTAATTGGATCCAGCAGTTAACCAACTTCACCTGGCTGATTAGAGGTTTGTTAGAAAGAGCCTGTTCCCAGAAACAGGAAGGAGATTTATCCTCAGTACACAAGGGTGCTGACAAGAGGAAAGAGGTCTTGAGCAGAAAGGCTCTGCTGAGATCAAGACACCCAGAGACCTATATTCCTGGACACAGGGGACCCAGGAACCTACTAGAGACTGACATGAAGGGACACCTGCTTTAAGGTATCTCTTGAGACTTTGGGGAATAAGATGGTAATGGGATTATCCCTCCAGCCCTGGAGAAATGGACTGGGGAAGTAAGTTAGCCCTTAAACAGGGATAGGCGTTTGTTGTTTTCATATGTTTTTGCTGTGTTAAAAGGGACAGGCGCAATAAAGCCTTATTTTAATTTCACCTTAAAAACGGTCTCCATTGCATACCTCTGCACACATCTCTTACAGTGCCCAAAGCTGTACTACAAGGTGTGGTCTTACTAATGCTTTGTAGAGGGGCATAGTTATGTTTACTTCCCATCCATTCAGTGGCATAGCTAGACATGTGCGGGCCCTTTGGGCAAACAGTTTTTCAGGACCCCATTATAAGTGAATGTATTCCATAGATTCAAAATGAAATATACCGCACACATAAATATGGATTAAATATCAAATATACATCACTCATGTAGTCACCATTTATTTTTAAGTCAGAAGTTCCGTTTCCGCACAGCAAACACGTCAATGATGTGATCCATTAGGCCCGAGAGTGCTGCACATGTATATGGGGGCGGACATTTTTGTCGCCCCCCTAGGCCCGGGCCTAATGGGAAATCCACCACTGGGTAAGGTACAGGGTAGGAACCTCCCTGCTCACATCCACAATGAGATTCAATAGCTTTTTTTCTCAAATACTATAGGGCTTTTTTTCTCCGAAGTTGTGTAAAATTCACTCCATACACTCTAAATAAATCCGCATAGTAATATAAGATAATACTGACGGCAATTTTTTTCTGTCTCCCACTATCTTCTCCCTGATCCTCTCATCATCCCTCCTCATAAAAATCCCTCATCATCATTGTCAGTTCTCCCTCTCCCCATCATCATCATCATCTTCAGCTCTACCCCTCCTCCATGCTTACCTGTAATAGAGACAAGCGCAGGGAGATGGTATGCAGCGGCAGGAATGAGCAGTTGTTACACAGGCAGAGCAGGACGGCCGGGGACGAGCGCGCTCCAGCAGCAGACACCGGAAGTAAGAAACACTTCCGGGTCAGACCGCGCTCCTCCCCGGCTGTCCAGCTCTGCCTGTGTAACAGCTGCTCATTCCTCTGCCGGCTTATCTTCTGTTTAACGCCGTGGGCCCACCACCGCTTACCATCTCCATCCGCCTGTCTGTCAGATGAGACTCTATGGGTAATGATTTCCACCTCACTTCACACCCCCACCTGCCCCTTCTCAGTCCTAATTTGTCGCTATGCACCATCCTGACTCTTGCGTTCTGCTCAAGGATGTCTTCTCTCTACCCTGTGTGTCTAAAGCTCTCTTCCGCCTAAAACCTCTCACACTCAGTACCCCGCACCTCAGGAACGTCCTTCCCCTCAATACCCGCCTAGCACCCTCTCAATCCACCTTTAAGACTCATCCTAAAACACACCTCTATAACGAAGCATATGAGTAGCTACGTGGCTGATACTTTACACCTCATACATAAACCTTGGCCCCTTGCAGATGCACTTACCTGAACACCCTCCTTAAATTGCAAGCTCTTATGGAAAGGGACTCCTTTTCCTAATGTTACTTTTATGTCTGAAGCGCTTATTCCCACGATGTGCTATATTTATTACTGCTGTGAAGCGCTATGTACATAGATGGCGCTATACAAATAAAGATATACATACATACATACGACGTATATATTTATATACTGATACATTTCTCTGTTAAGCAAGGTAATAATAATACTAATGATCTGAATAAGACGCATTTATTGCCATTTCCCTTTCTGTTGCTAGTCCCATGCCTTAATGTGAATTCATTCATCATTTTCTGTGATGATTTCCCCCCTGATTTTCTCTGCACGTTTTTGTATAAATCAGTCCTGATGTTTGGAGACAGAATGCACGGGAACATCCTCCTGTGCACGACCTCCAATCTGGGAAGAGCAGGGGTGTATTGTGACCTTTACTTTAAATGCCATGGCTAATCACTTCTTCCAGTTTGTCTTTTGGGTCTCAATGTGCAAAGCCAACAGACGTACCTTTAATGGTTAAACATGCCGTGAAAATGGTAGATGCTGTGGTATGCCACACAGATATTTCAATATATTGCAGTTCCAGTTATATGATGCTATTTTGAAGTGGCCCATACAAATGCATCATTCTCAATCATCGACTGTGTTTCGGAGTCATTGTAATTTGCTTAGTGGTTCGATGCTGGATTTATGGGAGGAATGACATTACCCCTATGTATACAAATAACATGTAGCAACAGATACATAGCCACAAAGCACTAAGAGATGCACAAATGGTCACCAATACCACTATAAATAAACACCTACAGCTGATCGCACTACAGTATGTCATTAAATGGGGTGAAAGTCCATCAGTGGTGGGTGCTTCTCCTATTGGAGTATTCCCAACTCTAGAGCAGGGGTAAACACATTCTGTGTGATGTTAGAAGAGCACACACACCACGACAATGGGGCAGATTATTTTATTCATAGGTAAGAGACGTTCCCACTCACAAGTATGGTGCTGTCACACAGCACATAGGCCCAGCGTAGCAGACCATAAAGGGATCTCTCCTTGACTTCTCCCTCTGTAGCCTCAGTCCTCTGTTGGTCCCCTCGCGCTCGCTTCTGTGTTCGTCGGGATGACCCCTTGGTTCTGCTGAGAGGAGTGGTCACGGCTCCAGGAGTTGTCAGGGTTCCTTGGGTGGTCACAAAGCAATTGTATTACATGTCTAATGTTACACTATATAAAGGGACCTGATTGAATAGGAAGTGAAGAAGCGGGCGCGCAACTCTGTGTCTTCACTCCATCACGAGGTAATCAACAGAGGACAGGGCTACAGAGGGAGAAGTCAAGGAGAGATCCTTACACTGTGCCCATGTGCTGTGTGACAGCAGCATACTTGTGAGTGGGAACATCTCAATTTGTACTTTATTTTACCTGCGAATAAACGAATTTGCACCATTTTATCCGCGTGTATGCTTTTCTAACCCCACACAGAATAACATACATCCCTTCTGTCTTACCGTGCATCCACCATTATGTACCTTAGATTAAACTACCAGGGCTGAGTTACGATTCATCTTCTCTGCTTATGAAAAGTACATTACATGTATACAACTAGGTGTAACAACCTTCTCTAATTTGTAATTTAAGTAACCAGTGACCTGCATCCTGATGTTAATACAGTCTGCTTGATACACAAACCCCTGTCCAATATGTTGTGAAGATATCTTTCCCAGTGTGGGAGGAGAGTTCAGCTACATACAAATGAATGTGACCGAAATCCTCCCCAGCACGGAGCAGTAGCTTTACAGCACATTGAGTGGGTGCCATAGACCCCTAAATATACAGTATTTATGATGGGTACTCTTATTGTATAAGAATATTGCCTGTTGCTAGCTTGACCACAAAACAGGGGTTTTCAACTCCAGCCCTAAAGAGCCCCCAACAGGTCAAGTTTTAAGAATAAAAAAAGACTGAGCCACTTATTGAGCCATCTGTGCTGATGCAGGGACCGATTGTGCCAGCTGTACTGAAGCTGGGATATCCTGAAGTCCTGACCTGTTGTGGGGGTCCTGAGGACTGGAGTTGAGACCCCTGCCATAAGGACTTCTGACTCATGCTCTTTGAATCTCACTGAATTGGTGTCAGTCCCACTGCTTCTTAGCCTCAACGTTTCCTAGACTTCAATACAGCAATACCAATACAAAACCAGCATGCTTGTGTTAAAGTGCCATTTTTAGGCCACAACCACCAAATCTCAATGTTGCCTCCCGGAGGTCGACTTCTTTGCAAGGATACAAAAAAGGAGAAGCCCCCTTTGCTCTCCAGAGTACAATAGTAAGTTAGCAACCTTCTCACTCCATTGGAGGCATCCAATAGCACAAGGAATCCCTGAACTTTCAATGATTACGCTAGTGAAAGAACAGAGAGTGACGTGCCCAAGGTTACAATATCTGCCAGTGGGGTTGAACCCACTTTACTGCTGGAGAAGACAAGAAGGACAATAACACACGAGGGTAATCGGAGAGAAGGTAGGAGACACTGGCATACAATGGTGAAGCCTGTAGTGCATACTGTATGCAACTACTGCAATTACTGTACAAAAATGACTTGGATACCCCTAGGGAAAGGACACACCGCTCTAAGCGTTTTCTGTTAGCATCACTTCTTAATGTTGAATAATCCCTTAAATTGTCCACAATCTCCAGTTCACCTCTCTGCTGCTTCCGATCTGAAGCTGCGTCCTGTGTAATAAACGCCCTCTTGGTCTTCCCATAATCACCTAAGCCCAACAAAGTAAAAAACGCAGGCGAGAAACATTCAACCAATTTTAAATTAGCACTGGATAGGGCGAGACGTCCTGGGGAGTCGTAACGAAGAAGTCCGGTTCACATTACAATGGATGAAACATCCTAATTAAGCACAAATATGACTTCATTTAAAGAGGGAGGAGGGGGGAACACCTCCCCACCCAATTAAAAGATGAAGGTGCAATCTCTTAATTGGACATCTTATTCAGCATAAAAGGTATTCATAATTAGTGGAAGTGGTCAGTGTTATCGAATCTAAAGGGCTCGAAAGCTCCAGTCACACAAATATTGTATTTGCAATAAAGTGAAAGCACTCAGGCATGCAACGCCTTAGCCAGTATTTGGGCCCTTTATTCAGTACTAGGTAAAAGTACCCGGCGTTGCTCGGGAATTCTAAGAAACCAAACTTATCCCTCTTCTCACCCTCCACCCCCTACCCCCTTCTCACCTCCCCCACCCTCTTCTCTCTCCGCCCTCTCATCTCATCTCTCTTCCATCACTTTCCTTTAATGCCTCATGATGTCCCCAATTCTTTCCGCCTCTCCCCTTCTCCAGCATTCTTACACGTATGTATGTATGTACTGTATGTATGTATGTCTATTTATATAACGCCATAAATGTACATAGCGCTTCACAGCAGTAATACACGTGACAATCATATATATAACAAATAATACAAATAACACATAACGGGAAGAACTGCTTCAGACATAAAAGTGAAACTTAGAAAAAGGAGTCCATGCCCCGAAGAGCTTACAATCTAATTGTTAAGTAGGAAGAACGTATAGAGACAGTAGGAGGGCGTTCTGGTAAGTGCGTCTGCAAGGAGTCGAGGTCGATGTATGAGGTGTATAGTATCAGCCTCATACACTACTTTCTTCCCATGTGTAAACTGACTTCCTTTCTTTCTTCTACTTTCTGTGTAAACTTTATAGCTATCTGACTCTCCTTATCTGCCACCAGGCTATGTGCATTATGATAACAGTATGATCACGTGCCAGATACATTGCCTACCAGGTGTAACACCCAGTGGCTGACTTGCTTACAGAAATTGTAATGTCATAGAATTTAAAATAGAATTTATCCAATTGTATCAAAACAGACACAAACCTGCTCCTTCATCTCAGAAACCATCACGCAAAATGTGGTTACGATATCTTATGAGGTGTCCAAATACATAGTGACTAGACAAACAATTCCCTGAAATATATAGTAGATGCTGTTAAGTTGAGCTCTCCCTGTGTTGGGCGGAGATTCACCTTGTCTTCAAGTCACTCTGGTTTGGTGAGTGGCTTGATAAAGGATTAGGTAGGAATTATTTGACACACATTTATAGCAATAGAGCAGGGCTGCCCAACTTCAGTCCTCAAGAGCCACCAACGGGTCAGGTTTTAAGGATATCCCTGCTTCAGCAGAGGTGGCTCAGTCATTCTGAGGTGGCTCTGGGCTGAAGCAAGAATATCCCCAATACCTGGACTGTTGGTGGCTCTTGAGGAGTAGAGTTGGCCATCCTTGCATTAGAATATCAATGTTCTGTATTTTCTTGAATAAACTATTACTAAAACCACAGCACCAGGCCTGGCCTACTATTCACTGCACAACAACTCGCATCAAAAGTACCGAACTAGATGTAAATACCTTGGAACCAAATGCCGGTCTCTAAAACATCATGAAAACCAGGACCTGCTTAAAAACAAGATACCGTGTGTACAGTATATCAATGTAACAGGTTCTGCTGAAATGGCAACTTCATGTGTTTGCTAAGGATTAGTTACAGAATCAGAAACAAATGCGGAGTTCAAAGCAAACTTAAATGAATGTTGGGCTGTGTTATTAGGAATTAGAAAAAAAGAGGTCACAATGTCAAGGTCTTGCAAAATATATTATACATGAACATTTCCCTAAAATAAAAATATCAAAAATCCTACTTGACCGGTATAGTAAAAAGAAACAAAACTTTCTAAAAATAAATATATTTTGAACAAACCGGGACTATCTTATGATCCCGTCACTACCAGAGGCGCCAGCCTGGCTGTGACGGGGTTAATGGCGCCATTCCACCCAGGAACTATATTTTATGTACAAACCGCTTAAACTTTTTCCCTCCTAAAAAAACACATTTTTCGAAATCTCCCACAGAAATGTTACTGTAGTGTAAATTAAGGAATATGTGTAGGTTAATGGACATTATATGAATGAACTGTTACAAATTAGATTGTAAGCTCTTCGGAGCAGGGACTTTCCTAAATGTTACTTTTATGCCCGAAGCACGTCTCCCCTTTATGCATTATTTATATATTTGTTATTTATATGATTGTCGTGTGCATTACTGCTGTGAAGTGCTATGTACATTAACGGTGCTACTGTATATAAAGACATGCATATATACAAATAGCCCCCCCCCTCCCCGGCTCAAAAACATCTGGTTCACCCAGACCTGATAAGTTGTCATTGTTACAGCTTTCTTTTCTGTAAAAGGTACCAAAAAAATGTCCCTTTTGGAGAAATCCATATTGTATTAAATAATGCGAGAGGGATTATATTGAGTTTCACATTGAGGCTTTGGGTCCTAAATCGGAAAAAGCTAGTGAAATACTCTGAAATTCAGAATCAACCCTTAAAATAGTAGGAAGCTGAACAGAGTGATTTATGTTGAATTGACACTGTCATTTACTATGCTGTATGGTTTCAAATGCTGTCCCCTTCCCCCCTCCCTTAATCCCCCTTCCCCCCTCCCCTAACCCCCCTCCCTTCCTAATGTGTAATCATCAGATTACTTGCAACATTGTATCATTGTATTTTTCCCTTCCTTTTTTCTTTTTGTACCCCACCCCCCCTTTTTTTTTAACTTTTGAAAAAATCAGTAATAAAAAACTTAAGTAACAAGTACTTAAGTAACTTAAGTAACAAAAAAAAGCATGATATGCAATGGTTGAAGTGCCTTCAAGAGTAGCGGTACTGTGTCTGGCACCTGCCAAAGATCGAGGCAAAAATATTTGAAACTCACTGCAGAAAAGTTTATGAAATATGTGTACATCCCACAAGGATAGGTACTGCTTTTTATTGGGATTTTAAAAAGTACTGGAAGTAGAACTCTGGTACAGTACTTCTGGGTCTTGGAGAAAAGAAGATGGATATAGGATGCGATTACCTTTTAGTGAACCAACAGAGGTGGCCAACCCCCATCCTCAAGGGCAATCAACAGGGCAGGTTTGAAGGATATCCCTGCGTCAGCACAGGTGGCTCAGTCATTATGACTGAGTCACCTGTGCTGAAGCAGGGATATCCTTGAATCCTGACCTGTTGGTGGCCATTGAGGACTGGCGTTGTGCTCCCTTGGTTGGCCTACAGAGATTTCGTAAACCTCCTAGGCTTCTTCTTGACGGATACTGAAGAAGACATGTACAGTATGCGGTTTGGGAAGCTCTGTACACGATGACTTCATCTATTTAAAAAAAAAAGCCTGTTACAGAGTACTAAAAGGTATCACAAATTACATGGAAACTACTACTAGGTCTCCAAATAGAAAGCAGTGGTTCTCTGTATCTCCCAGTACCATGGTACTTCGATTTCGGGCTCAGTTCTCCTCTTTTACTGCCACTCCAATACACGTTTCCAATTTGGACTGGTCATGCAGCCCCCTGCTGATTTACACACGGCCCTCAGGCAAACTTTCATGAGCATATCCATTTACTGAAAGCCCATTAAATGTCATGTCGCTTTTATAGATTTCCTTTCCCCTGTTTAATGGTCTTCTCTGTATGTGTAAAAAGTCTCTTGTGTAAACGGCTCTCTCATTACCTGATTAGGGCACGTCGGTCTCCTGTCCGCGTTGATTGAGTGATTATACGTACATGGCAGGGACACACTGTGCAGTGTAATAAGATACAGACACCCGCACACAACTGTTTCATTCCACTTCGAAAGGACCAAAGTAAACTAATTCCTCTTGTACGTGTAATAGGTTAAAGCTAGGTGTTAGATCCCTTAACCCCTCACCTGCCACGGCGACCAGCAACGCATTGCAGACCTCTTCTTTTATTCTTACATAGCAGCGGACGTGCGCTGCACGAAACAGCATACACGCTGGCTGAACAAGACAAAGCAAAGTCAGTGCAAAGGTAAGTGCTGCTAAATGAAATAGAAACAACGTGGGAGGGAGTCCCTGCCCCGAAGAGCTTACAATCTAAGCACTCTGATAAGAGGCATTCAGTGAATTCCTGGTGTGCCTCATACTAGGTTAGCAGTGGGTCAAGCCATGCATTGGCCTGTTATAGATCTTCCAAAAAGCTCACAGTCACGGAGTGGGAGTATACTGTAGGTGTAGGAATATAGGTTGCTGCTTGTGCCTTATGTACAGTATATTGCTACATTTATTTTCAATGAGGCACCTAGTCTTTACAGCTGGCTGCACAGATATCCCCTCTTGTGGGAGAGGCTTATTGTCTGCACCCCCCCTCCCCCCCAATCATTGGGATCACTGTAAGTAGTGTTAGTACTGTTATCACTCTCTTAGGTAGAGTACTAATTTTGTCCATAGGCACCTTTTTTATTCATGACACACATAGGTGCCTCTACAGCATTTCTGTATTAACATCAGTATCTAGCTGTGACTTTAGTCTTAGAGGAGCCGGTCCACTACATGTGCTTTAGTGTTTTATTACAGTATGTCTGGTTTTCCTTTTTTAGACCCACTCAGAGTGCCCCATTTGGTGTTTCTGCGAGTCCTGTCTTCTGGGACTTGCTTTTTTCTCCTTATTGTTACGGTGGTCTCATGGACTCCAGGCAGCACCACCTGTATTATACAGGTTTAGTTGTGGGTATTTTATTCATTTGGTAGTAGTGCTTTTTCAGTCTCTTTGTAGTGTAGGGATGTGTATATGTTTCCCTTGCTGCAGCACATTTCAAATGTAGTGGTGAAGGTTCCGCAGCGGCCCGACAGCATAGGGCACCGCCATGTTGTTGCGCAATAGCGGGGAGTAATGTCAGAACACCGAAAGGTCGCGCATGCGCCATACACCAATCCACACAGTCCCATCAATACCGGAAGCTGAAGGCGTTTTCTGGCGACAAACCAACCCCTCTGGGAGAAGTCGGCTTTGAAGAGTGGTTGGATCATACGGAACAGGTACTTCCTGAGTGGTCCTGCACGGATGCCGTACGGAGGCAGCGCATAATCGAATGCCTACGACCCCCAGCTTCCCACATAGTCGTCCGTGTAACAGTGCACTATCATGATGCCGATACGGCTGGCATCATTCACGCCCTTACCAAAGCCTATGGGATCCCCGTGGATGCGTTTGCACTGATGGCCAAGTTTCATGCCCTGGCTCAGAAGGAGGGAGAGATGGTGTCTGACTTTCTTAGGCGTCTACACTTGGATCTGTGGACCCTGGTGAGAAGGAAGGTGGTGCAAAAGGTGGACGCCGACGGACTGCATACCACACAATTGCTGAGGGGACTTCTTCCGCTGCATCCGGTATCCGTGCGAGTCAGTGGCTGTCTAGTGCCAGGACAAGCCCTGACGTTTGATGACCTGATGGATCGAGTGCAGGCACATGAGACTGTGCTGTTGGGACGTGACTTGACCCCGGGAAAGAAGACGGGGTGGTTGTCAAAGAAGCTAAGAAGTCGGAAGCTAAAGTTGAGGCGGCAGGGGATGTGAACCCGGAAAAGGAGGACTTCGAAGAACCTACGGCTGCCCGGGAGCGCCCCGCTTCGGGGCGAACGTCTCCGACCTTCCGAGATAGTCCCCCTCGTAGCCACCTCCAGTGTTACGCCTGTGGAAAGATGGGGCATATTCGAGCATACTGCCCCTCCCAACGAAGAACGGCGTCCCGACCGGCCAAGTCTATGCTGTGTACTCCTCAAGCTAGTGAGGCAGCGGGCCAGTCCCCGAGGAATAGCCGAATTGGACCGGCGACCATCGTCAAGGTGGTGATTGAAGGTATCTCTGCCTCTGCGCTGATGGATACTGGGTCCCAGGTGACAATAGTGTATCGACCCTTCTACGATCAACATCTGCATCGGCTGCCGCTACTATCTGCTGATTCCCTGAGGTTGAGAGGGCTGAGCCATAAAGACTACCCTATTGATGGAGTGGTGAAAGTACACCTGGATATTCCCCAGTTGAACACCGGCAAGCATCATCCCATGGAGGTGGAAACGTTAGTATGCCCGGAACCCCAGGATCATCCCAGCGCTCCGATAATTATGGGGACCAATACAGACATCGTCCAAGCTGTGATCCGCATGTACTTGCAGGAAGCGGGTGAACTACCATTGCTGGCACTAGCTACTTGCCCAGCGTTATAAGAGGCTTGCGGTAGGATTGCAACCGAAGAGGAGCACGGGATGCTGTATAATCAAGAGCATGGGTTGACCGAGATCCCTCCCGGGGAGGGAAGAATGATGGTCGCAGCGTGTCATTATCCTGCCAGACGTCCGGAGGGTCGACTATTCTCATTGGAAAGCATGATACGTGATGACCAGCGACTCGGCTACGAAGTGTTGGCCTCTGTGAAGAAGTGTTCGGGAAAGATTCCGGTTCAAACTCAGGTATACGTGAGAAACCTTTCTCCGTACCCCATGTGCATTGACCACCGGCAGCCGTTGGGTCAGATCTATCCGGTGACCCTTGAGAGGAAGGCAGCAGGTAGACGCCCGGTGGCCACCGTCCATGCAGTAACTCTAAAGTTGGCGTTTGATTTCGGAGACTCGCCGTTGACAGAGGAGTGGAAGGGGATACTGCAGACCAAGCTGGAAAATCGGCGGGAGGTGTTTTCCATAAGTGATATGGACATGGGGTGCAGTCGCAGTGCCCGCCATACCATTCGACTGAACGACACCATGCCGCATAGCACCCCGAGATGTGGAAGAGGAGTAAGAGGTGAGGAGACTATTAGCCGAAATGGAAGAAGCCGGTATTGTTCAAGGATCACGAAGTCCCTACGCCTCCCCTATCGTAGTTGTCCGCAAAAAGAATGGGACCGTACGTCTATGTGTGGACTATAGGACATTGAACAATCGTACTGTACCTGATCAGTACACCCTCCCGCGATTCGAGGACCTCCTGAACGCCTTGTCCGGGAGTAAGTGGTTCAGCGTGCTGGATTTGAGGTCTGGGTACTATCAAGTACCCATGGACTTGGAAGATCAGGAGAGAACAGCTTTCATCTGCCCGTTAGGTTTCTACCAGTTCACCCATATGCCGCAGGGGATATGTGGAGCTCCAGCCACCTTTCAGAGGTTAATGGAGAAGACGCTGGGAGACATGAACCCGCAAGAATGCCTGGTGTACCTGGACGACATTATAGTGTTCTGAAAGACCCTGGAGTAACATGAGGAGCGGCTGTTGAAGGTGCTGGATCGACTCCGCCAGGAGGGGCTTAAGCTGTCCATGGACAAATACAAGTTCTGCCACACGTCCGTGACATATGTGGGCCACATTGTATCAGCGGAAGGGATATCCACAGATCCGGGAAAGATAGAGGCAGTAGTGAATTGGCCCAGGCCCAACAACGTCCAGGAACTACGGTCCTTCGGTTACTACCGCCGGTTTGTGGAAGGCTACTCCCGTAAAGCTAAAATCCTGAATAACCTATTAAAGATTTATCCTGAAGACCAAGGAAGAAAAGCTACCACTGCCCAAACACCCTTTGGGGATAAATGGCCCCCTGCCTGTGAACAGGCGTTCTTAGGACTGAAGAGCAATCTAACCCAAGCCCCGGTGTTGGCCTATGCCGATCCCGATCGAGAATACGTTCTGCACGTGGATGCCAGATTCAACGGCTTAGAGGCAGTGTTGCACCAGAAACATGATACTGGACTTCGTCCGGTGGCGTATGCTAGTTGGAGCTTGACCCCAAGTGAACAGAACTATCCTGTCCACAAGTTGGAGTTGCTAGCCCTCAAGTGGGCTGTGGTGGACAAGCTACATGATTATCTGTATGGTGTACAGATACGTTCGGGTTACTTCGTGACCACTTCTATTGGCCAAAAATGAGAAAATCGGTGGAGATGCATTGCCGACAGTGCACTAGCTGTATACAGAGGAAGACACTTCCCACCCGGGCGGCCCCCATGGCCCATCTGAAAAGCTCCGGCCCCATGGATCTGGTGTGCATGGATTTCTTGTGTATTGAGCCCGACACCCGGGGCATCGGGAACGTACTGGTGATTACAGATCATTATACAAGATACGCCCAAGCTTTCCCTACCAAAGATCAACGGGCGGTATCAGTGGCTAAAGTTCTGTGGGAAAAATACTTCATTCACTATGGATTACCGAAACGATTGCATTCTGACCAAAGCAGGGACTTCGAGAGTACCCTCATTCGAGAACTGCTGGAGTTGTTGAACATCACCAAGTCATGGACTACCCCGTACCATCCGGAAGGGGATGCCATGCCCGAACGTTTCAACCGAACGCTGCTTGACATGCTGGGCACACTAAAAGGCTCTCAGAAGACTGAGTGGAGTAGGCACGTAGAGCCGTTGGTGCATGCTTATAACTGTACTCGACATGAGTCTACAGGGTATACTCCGTACTTCCTAATGTTTGGACGAGAAGCTAGACTGCCAGTGGATATGCGACTACGGATATCTACCGATGGGGTATCCAATAGGACGCATTTTCGATATGTGCAAAGGTTACAAGACAGTTTGCAGCAGGCCTACAAATTGGCTAAGAAGGCAGCGAATCAATTAAATGAGAGTAATAAAAGTCGCTATGATCACAAGGTGCGACATAAAGAAATTCGTCCCGGGGATGCAGTTCTCTTCAGTAACTTGGGTATTCCTGGAAAGCACAAATTGGCAGACAGATGGAGGGACGGGGTGTATGAAGTGGAATCACAGATGCATGGCCTCCCGGTATACCACATCAAGGACTCCGAAGGCCGGGTAAAGGTATGGCATAGAAACCATCTCCTTCCTATACCTCAAGTAGGGGATAACGACTTAGAAGTGCCCACTGTTTCGCTAGATGGACAAGCTGGTAGCACAGAGGATGGCCCAGAGACTGTAATAAATGCCACCTCTGAGAATCCTATGGAAGGAACCTCTCAAAGGGGCCTTCCGACCGCGGGGGCATCTCCCGAAGGAGCTACGGGTAAAGAGCCCCTTGGTCCAACGACAGATACGCTGACTCCAGTGAGCCAGCCACTAGACCCGCAGAGCCCGTGCTTTGTGCCCCAAATAGACTGTGTAGACATATTGAGCCCCTCAAGGGCAGAATTTTAAGTGCCAACTGAAACTTGTTACTCTCCTGAGGAAGTAGCCGAAGAGCAGCTTTGCAGAAGCCAAAGAGCTGGTCAACCTCCAATGAGGATGGCTTACGATCAATTTGGGGCACCCCATTATGAGGCTCAGCAGTGGGCTCGCCATAAAGTGAGATCTGTAATTGGCATGTTCAGTGAAATGTATAATCTCATATGGAGTATACAGAGTAAGGTGTACAGTATATGTAAATGTTATGGTATAGTCCCAAGCGGGGTCGTTGGAGTCTGCGAGGGGGAGAATGTAGGGATGTGTATATGTTTCCCTTGCTGCAGCACATTTCAAATGTAGTGGTGAAGGTTCCGCAGTGGCCCGACAGCATAGGGCGCCGCCATGTTGTTGCGCAATAGCGGGGAGTAAGGTCAGAATACCGAAAGGTCGCGCATGCACGATGCAAACGTGCGAACGGCTGGCCAATAAGGAAGAGGCTCAGCCGGTAACTACAACTCCCAGGAGCTTTAGCGAAGTCACCTGATGCCAGGGAGCCAATGGAAGGGCTGGATTAGCAGGAGGCAGGAAAGGGAAGTGTGGGGGAGAGGCCACGCTAGCCAGAGGGCACCGGAGGAGCAGGGAAGGAGGTAGTGTGAGTGCAGGGGGTCCGTGACCCACCTGAATAGGTCAGAATCTCCCGGAGGGCCCTAAAAGATTCCCTGAGTCACCGTAGGTTGTGTGCTGCAGGGAAGCCCTGTAGTGATAGGAACATCACCCCTTACTGAATAACAGATAGGGACAAAAGTGTGCAGAGTCGCGGTTGCTGCTAGTCATCTGGGACCAGGTTGCTGAGCATCGCAACATCAGACAGACTGCGCTGGATCGGCGGATCTTTTTTGAAGTTATTACCGGTCACCACAGTGACCGGAAGGTATTTACCAAAGTGCACCAACACCGGTCAACAGACGCTGATCCCGCCTTAGGGAACACTCTTTGGGGACACTAAGTGGAGTGGCCAAAGGACTGAGCCTATATACATACAATTACAGTACATGGACACGGTGTGGGGGCACGCAGTGAAGGGACAGTAACATTACTCCTTAATAGAGAGAGTGGCCGAGCCACTAGCATAAGTATAAGTTAATTAATGTGATATATGTGTTATTGCCATGGTTAAGTAATAAGGGTTATTTTGCGTTACAGTAAAACAGTTTCAATCATATGTGTGTTGCTATTGTTCTTACCCAGGGGAATCTTACGCGATGGGGATCCTGGGTAAGTGGAGGCGCTGCCAGTAAGATACTTAATACCCCAGGCTCCCAGTTAGCGGAGGCTCAGATCTCCTGGAGCCACAGGTGTGTGTATGCAGTACCCGTAGTCACTCTAGAGTGTAAGAAAGAGGGCTACAGTAGGAATATAGGTGTTGGAATATAGGTGTGGAAATATAAGTGGCATTACTATTGTAAATGTTTAGGTGCAATCCCAAGAACAACATGAAAGTCCTAAGCAACGTGACACGTCTCTGTTTGATACGTTCCATAACGCTTATTTAGCTGAGCACAGTGAGAGCAGGCTTTGGTTGGGCTGCTTTGGTTCAGTGCTGGTTAGGCGCTGATATCCAACAGAGGAAATAATGCATATACGATGGGTTTGGGGCTGTAATCAGTTTAAAACAACGGAAAGCAAGTTTTTCCCATTCAGGGCCTTATTCAATAAGGTCAGGAGGGGACAAATTAAATGGCAGTTTTTGCTGATGTTAATATTGAAAAAGGCCCATAAATGAATATCTACAGAGACTGTATAATATGCAAACACATTAAAGCATGCTATACACTAGCTAGCATATACTTACATTTTAATGTTAATATTTTGAGGTGTTTTGTTCCAAATATTCAACGTAACCCTTTTGCTGCTGGATGGGCCTGCAGCAGCTTGAAAAGCAATGCGTTGGAGGCATCTATGGTCGGGAACTGGATAATATCGTCACACATTTTTCTCTAAGGTCTCATTAATGACACCTAATCTTCAAAATCTGTCACATCAAAATACCTTCCTTTTCAAATACAGAATGTTTCCTGTCAAAAAGAACATGTAATCGCCTTTTCTCCAGGACTCAAAGAATGGGGTTAATAACTTTTACTCTACAACGACAATATCATTGGCACAATACTGATTAGTTGGATCCAATAGACCAGGAGTGGACTGGCCTCTTTGCTATTAGGTTTTGGGACAAACGTTTAAAACGGTTCAATATAAAAAGTGAGGAAACGCAAGTGAAAAAAACAAAAACAATGCAACCAGATGGGATAGTTATAAATGTGTTTTCCTTTGAAAAGGATACATTTAAAGAAACTCTCTGTGATACTGCCTTATAATAACATGTATTATCTACTGCCATGTTCTTCCATCCTTCAAGGTTTCTGTGGCCAGAGGTTGGGACAACTGTCCTAAGGCCCGGAAGCTCTCCAGCTGTCGGCCGGCCTTCCCTACAAACCCCTGTGCGGCTTGGCGCTGGAAGTTGGGTCCAACTAACGAGCACAGCACTGGAAGCCCACCTCTTGGGGTCTGTGTGTATGTGTATTTGAGAGGGAAGGTGATTTAGTGAGAGAGGATGGGGGGGAGGGGGAATTGAGTGGGCAAGAGAGGGGGTAGTGTAAGAGGGGAAGAGAGGAGGGGGGATAAAAGGGGAGTGAGAGACATGGGTGGGAAGTGAGAGACGGGGATGAGGAGAGTTGGGGATGAGGAGACACGGGATGAGGAGTGAGAGATGGGGATGAGGAAAGATGGGGATGAGGAGTGAGAGATAGGAATGAGGAGAGACGAGGGTTGGAAGTGAGAGACGGGGATGAGGAGTGAGAGATGGGGATGAGGAGAAATGGGGGTGGGGAGAGACTGGGTGGGAAGTGAGAGTTGGGGTTCCCCAGAATTTCATGATATAAGTATAGAATTCCTTAACCAAAGAAAGGTTGAAAACCCCTGCTCTATTGATTCTCCATATTAACATACCTTTCTTTGGACAGAGTTGCACCTTAAAATTATTTATTTATAAAATGTTTTACCAGGAAGTAATACAGTGAGAGTTACCTCTCGTTTTCAAGTATGTTCTGGGCACAAAGTTATGATGACAAATAATAAATGGTTACAAATACGAACAGGGTATACATTATATACAAGACATTGCATGCACAGTTAGAGATAATATATGTTATAGGCGTCAGTAACAGTTACAGACCAGGTTAAAATGTGAGACAGCTTTAGTTTTGAAAGAACTTAGACTGGTGGTGGCAGTTTTGGGGTGCACAGTAAGAGAAGGAGGAGCGGTCAGATACTTTGCTGAACCTTGGGACCATGAATAGTCTTCTGGAGTCAGATCTCAGATGATAAGTGCTGCATGTGGTAGGGGTGAGGAGCTTGTTCAGATAGATGGGTAGCTTGCCCAGAAAGTATTTGAAGGCAAGACAGGAGAGATTAACTTTGCGCCTAGACTCAAGTGATGACAGGTCTAGTTCTTTGAGCATTTCGCAGTGATGTGTGTTGTAGTTGCATTGGAGGACAAAATGGCATATTGAATTGTAGAGGGTATCACATTTGCTAAGGTGGGTTTGGGGTTCCGAGCCGTATACTATGTCTCCATAGTCGATAATTGGCATTAGCATCTGCTGTGCAATACGCTTTCTGACCAGCAGACACAGGGAGGATTTGTTCCTATAAAGTACACCTAGTTTGGCATACAGTAGGTTTTGGATGTCAGGGTATCAATGTGCATCCCAAATGTTAAATTGGAGTCAAACCATATGCCCAAGTATTTAAAACTAGTAACAGGAGATAGGTTGGTATTACCGTTGGTTCTGATCTGGAGCTCAGTCATTGGAAGTTTTGAAAATTTAGCCTTGGTCCCAAATACCATTGTTACAGTCTTGCCAGTGTTTAAAAACAGTTTATTTTGGGAAATCAATTTTCAAGTCTCAAAAAGTCAGATTAAAGTATGTGTTCAAGGTCGGAGAGGCTACGGCTGTGTGCATATAGGATTGTGTCATCTGCATCTGTGTATTGAGGCTCCCCTACAAGCTGTAGGAAGATCATTGATGAACACTGAGAAGTGTAGGGTCCCCAGAACAGAGCTTTGCGGGACACCATAGGTGATATCCAAGGGGTTGGAGTTAGAGCCTGAGATGGACACATGTTGGGATCTACCTGATAGGTAGAAATGAAACCAGTTTAAAGCATGCTTCCCTATTCCAGAGCACTGGAGTTTGTTAAGCAGGATAACATGATCAACAGTATCAAAAGCCTTTGCAAAATCTGGGAATATTGCACCGGTGAGTTGTCCCCGTTCCATTCCACACTGGATTTCATTGCAAACTTTTAGCAGAGTTGTTACTGTGAAGTGTTTGGGGCAAAAGCCAGATTTAAATTGGCTAGGGAAATTTGTCTTGGTATAGTAATTTCTTAATTGGGAGTGAACACATTTTTCCATGATTTTGGATAGTATTGGGAGAAGAGAGATTGGCCTGTAGTTTGAGACAGTGTTTGTGTCCCCACTTTTGAAAATTGTTACAACTCTGGCAGTTTTCCAGGTCTTAGGGATATGGCCTGCAGACAGAATAGAGTCGACTATGGAAGCAATTGGTTTGGCAATGGCTGGGACACCAAGTCTTAGGAACATAGATTGCAGTAAGTCAGGTCCACATTGGCTGCTTAGTTTTAATTTGAAGAGCGCTTGTGTAATCTCCTGTTAAGATACTGGGACAAATTGAAAATTGTGAGCAGTGTTGGGAGAGGGTGGGGCTATAGTGGTACTGTCAGAATGAGGTTCATGTTTGTGGTTTGGGTTGCGTTTCGCTAATAAGTTAGTAGCACCCCCCACAAAGTAATCATTGAATGCATTTGCAATGTCAGTGTGATTTGTCAGAGTAATATCCCCCTTAGTGATATTACTTCGTTGTTGATGGTTAGAAGTCTTGAATATATTGTTGATAACCTTCCAGAAGTTAGCT
Source organism: Ascaphus truei (assembly GCA_036426205.1). Lineage (NCBI taxonomy): Eukaryota > Metazoa > Chordata > Amphibia > Anura > Ascaphidae > Ascaphus > Ascaphus truei. Next base: position 148,081 of record WSYH01000129.1, on the reverse strand, counting down.
GGGTTTGATGTATTCTGGAGAAGATTGTCAGAGTAATATTGTGCTTTTGCATGTCTTGTTTGACTTGTCCCCACTCCATGACGCTCCTTTGATTTAGAAGGGGAGTGAACAAACGGTCCTCCGGAACCTTGAGTCCTGCTGGGATGTTGCTCTGGGCCCTGGTAATCTCAGACAATGCACCGAAAGCATTGGCTGCCACAATGCAAGTGGATGGGAGAATGGTCTCCTGCTGTTCCACCTTGTTATCCTCTACCAGGAATTGTCGGGACAAAGCATCGGCTTTTAAAGTTCTTAGACCCTGGGATATAGGAGATAAGGAAATTGAACCGTGTAAAAAATAAGGACCATCTTGCCTGGCGAGACCCGAGTCGCCGTGCTCCCTCAATGTATAGCAGATTTTTATAGACAAAAACAGAAAAGCCAGCGCATCATACAAAATCACACAACATATAGTGCAATACCTCAGTGCTTATCTGCTCATGAAAGAAAGGGTCATTTAGTTAAACCCTTTGGCCAAAAGGTTATAAGCCTTATAAGATTTTTATGGTCTGTTAATATCGTGACTGGCGTCTCCGTACCCTCCAGTAAGTGTCTCCACTCCTCTAAGGCCATTTTGATCGCGAGGAGCTCACGGTTTCCTACATCGTAATTCCTTTGGGCGGAAGAAAATCTCTTAGAGAAATACGCACAGGGGTGGAGTGGAGCTTGAGGATTCTTTCTTTGGGAGAGTATAGCTCCTGCTCCTACATCGGAGGCATCAACCTCCAAAGAAAATGGTAATGTAGGGTCTGGGTGTACCAAGATGGGTGCTGAGGCAAATGCCTTCTTTATCCTCTCGAAGGCCTGAATAGCCTCGTTAGACCAATTTGTAGGGTCAGCTCCCTTCTGGGTCAGCGCCGTGATGGGTGCTACTACCGATGAGAATCCCTGAATGAACCTCCGTTAATAGTTGGCGAAGCCAAGAAACCTTTGGATAGCCATGAGGCAGAGAGGACAGGACCTCTCGAGTACAGCTTTGACCTTGGTAGGGTCCATAGCGAGACCAGTATCAGATATAATGTAGCCGAGAAAGGAAGTAGATCTTTGGTGGAAATGACATTTCTCGAGCTTAGCGAACAAGTTGTTCTCTCTTAAGCGCTGTAAGACTTGCTTGACGTGAGCCGTATGTTCAGGCATGGATCTGGAAAAAATTAGGATATCGTCCAGGTATACTATCACATGACGGTCCAGAAGGTCTCTGAAGATGTCATTAACAAAGTCTTGGAAGACAGCAGGGGCGTTACATAGACCAAACGGCATGACCCGGTACTCATAGTGCCTGTCGCGAGTATTGAATGCGTTCTTCCATTCGTCTCCTTGTCTGATTCTGACCAGATTATAGGCGCCTCTGAGATCCAATTTCGTGAAAATCCTTGCTCCTTGAAGTTTGTCAAACAATTCGGCTATCAACGGAAGGGGGTAGCGATTTTTTATGGTGAGTTTGTTGAGACCGCGATAGTCTATGCAGGGTCTGAGGGTTCCGTCCTTCTTGACAAAAAAAAAGCCTGCCCCTGCAGGTGATGAGGATTTTTGAATGAACCCCCTCTGGAGATTCTCCTGGATATATTGTCTCATAAAACATACTGGACACCTAACAAGCTCCTATTGAACCCCCAAAATGACCACAACATATATATAAGCATATGAGTGTCACAGAGGAGTGCTACTGAGCATGGCAATATATATTTTAAAACCAGAGACAGAACATAAAACACAGACAAAGCTCAGTTTAAGCACATCCAGTGAGACTCATACACGGTACAGTGCCTAAATATATATGTATAAATTCTTCTAATAAGTAACAATGGTCTTTTTAGTTTGACATTTTTTTGGCCAAAATTGTTGTAAGCCCCTGACCAACGCCACGGCAGACCACATATCAGGAGTCCCTAACGCTAATATAAATTCTTAATAACCTGTGATAAACAGGAAGAAGATTTATAGTAAATCTTGTCAATATTATTTGCAAAGTTCTAAGTCTGACTGAAGCTTTTATTTAACCTGTACATTACCAGGAAACCTCTGATTAAGATGTCACAGCCACACTGCAAGCATGCAGTTCCCCTGAGTGGAAATGCTAGGTGAGTGAGCCCAATACCATTTAAATGTGTGGAGGGGGTGAGCTTAAATTAGGAAAGGAGGTTGCCACCCTCAATCAGCCATGACTAGCTGGACAGAATTGTAAAACATACGGACACCTAACAAGCTCCTATTGAACCCCCAAAATGACCACAACATATATATCATATGAGTGTCACAGAGGAGTGCTACTGAGCATGGCAATTAATATTTTAAAACCAGAGACAGAACATAAAACACAGACAAGCTCAGTTTTTAGCACATCCAGTGAGACTCATACACGGTACAGTGCCTAATATATATGTATAAATATCTAATAAGTAAAATGGTCTTTTAGTTTGACATTTTTGGCCAAAATTGGTTGTAAGCCCCTGAGCCAAACGCCACGGCAACCACATATCAGGGGTCCCTAACGCTAATAAATTCTTAATAACCTGTTGTAATAACAGGAAGAATGATTTATAGAAATCTGTCAATATTAGTTGCAAAGTTCTAAGTCTGACTGAAGCTTTTATTAACACCTGTACATTACCAGGAAAAGCACTCTGTATTAGAGATGTCACAGCCAAACTGCAAGCAGGCAAGTTCCCTTGAAAACTGAGCTTTGTCTGTGTTTTATGTTCTGTCTCTGGTTTTAAAATATATATTGCCATGCTCAGTAGCACTCCTCTGTGACACTCATATGCTTATATATTGTTGTGGTCATTTTGGGGGTTCAATAGGAGCTTGTTAGGTGTCCAGTATGTTTTACAATTCTTGTCCAGCTAGTCATGGCTGATTGGAGGGTGGCAAACTCCTTCCTAATTTAAGCTCACCCCCTCCCACATTTAAATGGTTATGGGCTCACTCCATAGCATCTCCACTCAGGAAACTTGCCTGCTTGCAGTTTGGCTGTGACATCTCTAATACGAGTGCTTTTCCTGGTAATGTACAGGTTAATAAAAGCTTCAGTCAGACTTAGAACTTTGCAACTATATTGACAGATTTACTATAAATCATTCTTCCTGTATTACACAGGTTATTAAGAATTTATATTAGCGCTAGGGACCCCTGATATGTGGTCTGCCGTGGCGTTGGCTCGGGGCTTAACAATTTTGGCCAAAATGTCAAACTAAAAGACCATTTTACTTATTAGATATTTATACATATATATTTAGGCACTGTACCGTGTATGAGTCTCACTGGATGTGCTAAAAACTGAGCTTTGTCTGTGTTCTATATTGTCTCATAGCCTGGGTCTCAGGTATAGATAATGGGTAAGATCCGGGGGAATGGTGCCGGGTAGAAGATCGATCGGACAATCGTACGCACGATGTGGCGGAAGTTCCTCTGTCTGGCGTTTGTCGAACACATCGCGAAAGTCTTCATATACCATCGGCAGTTGTATCTTGTCAGGATCCATGACCTCCTTTCATTGTTTTTTAGCTTGTGCTTCTTCTTCAAATACATTAATGTTGGTATGCATAGATTTTTTATATAAGTTCAATTACATCTGTTTATATTAGTGTGTACTAATCTTTTTTCTTTTTTTAGAGTCACCGTTTTTTATACTGTTTGTTATATTTTTTATAAATAAAGTTGATTTTAGTTTGTCTTGTTAGGATGCATTCTCAGTTGCCTGGAGCTCTTGTGACTCCTCCCCGTAGCGTTGCGATTGGTTTAAATCCTTAATAGAGGACCAATGAGTGACGCACGAGGGGTATTTAAATGCCAATAGACTGATTAGTCTTTATTCCCTGATAAGAGACCCATGCGGTTTCGAAACGCGTTGGACAGAATATTGCGAACCCTCTGTATCCCAGCACCTCCAGAGAACTGATCCGGTGTCTTGTAAGACTTGCGACGAAGTCTCGCGGCATTGTGACGTCACAGACCCGGAAGTGTTTCAAACCAGGACTTGAAACAGCGTCGCTCCGCTCCCGCCCCTTGCAATGGAGATTGATCAGTGACGGGCCTAACACAGACAAGCTGAGGTCGTTTTTCTGGACTGCTGAGACTGCACTAGCCTCACCACCCAGGCGAGAGGCAAAATACCACCAGCGATTGGAGTGAGATTTTCAGGCCCTACACCGAGGTTTGTTGGAGTGAGAAGGAGAGAGCCACAGACCATCACAGGCGCTCCGTTGGGTGTTGGGTAACATATACCCAGAAATGCTTGTTTAATTTAACCTTATGTACGCACAATACTTACCTTATACTTTGGTTACTAAAGATATCATTTAATACACTATGAGCGTTGTGCGCTGTGTTTTCTGTTTTTTTCCATGACCTCCATGCCTGCCACTGCCTTAAGGTCAGACATACAATGTTCCAAGCAAAAGGAACTCCATCGTAGAGGCGTGGACTCTGTCCAGTCGACAACCGGAATAATGTCCACGGAGGGAGTGTGGATAACGTCCAGTGTTATGGTCTCGGAGTGGAAGTCACCGGTCGAGATCTTGATAGGTGTAGTTTGAAGGGAAATTAACGTGGCCTGCAAGGGTCGTCCGTCGATGGCTTCAAGGCCTACCGGTCGATCTTTGGGTACCAAGGGTATCCTATTTTTGATCGCAAACTCCTGATCAACGAAGTTTCCCCCTGACCCTGAATCCAGAAAGGCCCTTGTATGAACTGTCAAGGTCTCACCGAATATGGAGATGGGTAGGTAAATCCTAGTGGAGGGTTGAGGAGGGGGAAAGGTTGCGGTGCCCAGCATGATCCTCCTAATACTCACTGAGCTTTGGCGTTTCCCGGTTTTACCAAGTGTCCGTTGTTGCCGCAGTAGAGACATAAACCCGCCCGTCTTCTCCATTGCCTCTCAGTAGGCGAAAGACTGGTCCCTCCCAGCTGCATGGGTTCGTCCAGAGCGGGAGCTGTGGGTAGTACAGGACCTATGGTGGAAAAGGAGGACGATTGTATACCTCGAGGATGTTTGTTTCTCTCCATCTTTCTCTCTTGGAGACGCTGATCTTGCGGATGCACAGGGTTACCAGGTCCTTAAATCCAGCGGGGCGATCGAGGAGTGCCAATTCGTCCTTCAAACGTTCAGCCAGGCTCTGCCAGAAGACTGCGGATAGGGCCTCATCGTTCCAGCCGGTCTCCGTAGCCACCGTCTGAAATTCCAGGGCATAGCGAGCCACAGTTCGGTCTCTCTGGAAAATATTAAGCAGAGTAGATGAGGCGGTAACCTTACGCCCCGGGGTGTCAAACACCCTTCTGAACGCTGCGATGAAGAGGGCGAGATCTGACGTCAGATCGGGGCGTTGCTCCCAGATGGGAGAGGCCCACGCCAGAGCGGCGTCAGTCAGCAAGGAGAGTATGTACGCCACCTTTGATCGTGAGGAAGGGAAGTGAGAGGGAAGCAGCTCAAACTGTATAGAACACTGGTTCAGAAACCCCCGACAACCGGTGGGATCCCCTGCATACTGATTGGGCGTAGGCAGTCGTGGTTCAGAGGTAGGCGTCGTGGGGGCGGAAGCGGTTGCAAGTAGGCCGGGGTTGGCTGTTGACAAGGTCAGGCATCTAACTTGCTCGGTAAGGGTGTCAACATCTTGTTTGAGTTGGGAGACTAGTTGTTCCTTAAGTGTGAATGATCCGGTAAGTTGCCGGAAGCATTCCTCATGTGTCTAAACGTCGGCCCATGTTTGTTGGGCTGAGCATATTGTCACGCTGTGCTCACCACAAACAGGACTAAAGACCGCGGGGCTGAGGTGGGGATGGAAAGACACTGACCCACAACCACGCAGTCCGGTCCGGAATGCGTAGTCCAAGTCGTACAGCGTAGTAGGGTTGGAGAAGTCAGGGTAATCAGGGTACTTGCCACAGTTCTGGGTTGGAGAGTGGTCATATAACCAGCGGGGTATTCACCCAAGAAAAACATTGAACACGCACAAAGTGTGTCACTACACACTGTTTTCTTCTTCCTTTGTTTTTTAAATATGTCACTGAGCACCGATTGAGGAAGAACAGCGCAGAGGAGGACAATCTTTTTTCGCAAAGGACCAACAAAGGATCTGGACAACCCTCGTGACCTCCTGGCTGCAGGACTTCCGAATCTTTACAGGTGGTCATTTATCACACCGTTATTTATTTAAGTGTTATCATTTGTGTTTGTATTCATTTCATATCACTTGTACCGTATTTCAACGCACGTGTATATCCCATTATTAGGGGTACAGCGCTGAGGTTGTGCTTTTCCCCCCTTAAACTGGTGTTACATTTATACATCTAAGTAGTCACACGAGGCCCCCCACCCATCCCCCAATAAATATGCCTGTTACAAGTTGGACGATTGGCAGCACACAGTTAACAAAACAACTTTTGATATTCGAAACATACCAGAGATCAATAATAAAGGCAGGATGGGTGTTTCTTTTAAATTAGGGGGTTGCAGAAATAGTACAGTATGTTCATTCGTATGTCATTAGCGGGACTATGTTTGTGGGGGAGTTTTTTTTAAAGGATCAACAAGAATCCCCATATAGTGATAATGAAGGGACTAGGCATGGGGCTACAATACTGACTGAGAGCGGAACACATTTATTTTTAACCAAAACCTCTTTAAATAAAGCTGTATTCTTTTAGTTTAGATATTATTTTTCCCTTTTTCCTACAACTCCAAGGGCCTCATGCAGAGAGCAGCGATGCGCGGTATATCGCCAGGCTGCAGGGACATTTTTCAACAGAAATGCATGAAATGGCGCGAAAGAGGGGAAAAGAGAGGAAAGCGGCAATTTTTTGTTTTTGTTTTAAAAACGCGCCGCGCGGTTGGCGCGAACCTACATTTCATCTGTATTTCAAACCGCCGTATGCAGGAAGGGCCGAACATCTTTTCCCGGCTCATGTCGCCAAAAACATGGAGAGATGTTCTCCAAGTATGCACGCCAACAAAAGTTGGCAAGAAACTGCATGTGAGCGGCGATAGGGAACATAACCAGCAATATCCGGTTTTGTCAAAGCAGTTTTCTACCGCGCTAATCACGCGGTTTTCAACTCTACATATTCCTGCATGGTGATATTGCCACTTATCCTTCCTTCCTGCATATGGAGATACATTCGCGCCATTATATGGCAAAGTGTTTCAAATCTCCAATTTTTTTAACCGTTGCTCTCTGCATAGGCCCCCAAATGTCCCCCCCCCCCCCAAACCCACCACGAATCTCTGAATGCAATTACCCACTGTATGATTTGATAATGGGGCTGAATGAGGCAGGTTTGGAGGATCTGTGGAATAATTGAAGATACACTCATTGGCTCTTTGTCTTTTCTGTAGTCCAGGGAGTGGCCAACTCCAGTACTCAAGGGTCACCAACAGGTCAGGTTTTCAGGATATCCCTACATCAGCACAGGTGGCTCAATCAGGCCCAGCATCAGCACAGGTAGCTCAATCAGAGGCTCAGTCGAAGACTGAGCCTCTGATTGAGCCACCTGTGCTGAAGCAGGGATATCCTAAAAACCTGACTTGTTGGTGGCCCTTAGGACTGGAGTTGGTCACCCGTGCTGTAGTCAGACACAAATGAATGAATTTCCCATACTCCTTCCAGCTGTGTAATGAGGACTTTAGCTACCTCCTATACTTGGCAGTCTATTCTCTGTAACAGTTACGGATGCACAGCACGTATCCTGATGCCAATGATGTGACTGGGAGCTCCTGACAGCTGTGACTTGCCAGTCTAAGGTATAAAAATGATCTGACATCTTCACACAAAGAACTGCAGTCTGACGTCTTCTCTGTATAACCTTGTGTCTGTCTTACATCTGCTCTGTCAACGCAGGATTACGCACACCTGCTGCTAAGACTCATCACAGTGTTCAGCAGTGTTTTGACATTTCGCATCATTCCTTAGTGTCACCTGGGCACTTTGCGCTCGGTAATTCCCTTCCACATGAAAAGTTGCTTTCGGAAACTACTGTATCTCAGAGATTTCGGGCAGTGCGGGCCCTTGTAGATGTATTGGGCAAAAAGACAGAGGAGCGTGGCTCCCAAACAATTTAGGAGCCCGGCTCCCAAACAATTTAGGAGCCCGGCTCCCGAACTGTTTAGGAGCCCGAGATTGGAAATCTCCGGACCTAGCCCTTCTTGTTTCTAGGTCAGGTGTTCTCAGGTAGATTTCCAAAATACTTCTCACACACTTATCCCTGTTACAACGCATTGCAGGCCCCTGTGGCAGCAAAGAGGTTTAAAGCCCATTCTCACTTAGAAAAAAACATATCTTCCGTTTCATGGTAAACATTTACGACGGGTCCTTGTTCTATGTTGTCTGAAGCAATCCCCATTGTACGACTGCTTCGGACGATTGAACAAAGAATGAAATCCTAAGACCCTTACTTAATATGGCGGGGAGTCGGGCACTGCGCGGTTTATAATGTAAGTTCCATCGACTTGAGTGGTGGTGAATGCATTTGTTAAATGGGTATTATCTCACTTTTCGTTATGACCCCTATTCAACATGCTGTGAAGAAGTCTTTCCCGTGATAGATCATATGTTCGTCCTGTTCATTTGAATGGAGGCGAGCTAGTCTCCAGCACTGGGAAGACGGCATCACTGTCTAGTGCAGGGGTGTGCAAACGGGGGTGGGGGCACGACAGATCTAAGGGGGGGCACAGTGGTTACAGAGGCCTTAACATTGTCTTGAGCACAGAAGGACTGTGCTGCCTGCAAGACACCAGGTACCAAACTGTTATTCCAGGGCACAGTGGACTCTGGAACCCGCCAGAGGGTGAACCCCCAATGGACATCAACCTTGACCCAGAGACTGACATAAAGGGCCCCTGCTTACAGGTACCACTTTGAACTTTGGAGTTATAGGTTGGAAAGAGGCTTATCCTCCCAGCCCTGCAGATAGGGACTGGGAACGTGAGTTCGCCCTTACAGAGGGGGAGGCTGTTTGTTTATTTGTGTGCTTCCTTAAAATGTATTGCTTAAAGCTACGGGCTGAATAAAAGCCATGGTTTAATTTCCCCAAATCGGTTTCCCTGGTTGCACCTCTGCACAGGTCTCTTACAGGCCTATACGAGGAAGTGCCCTAAGAAGAGAAGTAGTCACAAAATGCATAAGGGCACGCATTCAGTACAGGTGGCCCAGTCTTCGACTGAACCACTGATTGAGCCACCTGTGCTGAAGCAGGGATATCCTTAAAACCTGACCTGTTTGGGGGGGGGGGGGGGTCTTGAAGACTGGAGTTGAGCACCCCTGCATTAGGGGACATATGTTTGATTTCCTCCCTCTGCTGAAAATAGGACGTGTCTGATTAGAAATGTACAGATTTGACACTTTGGGAATAGTTTTTATACTTAATAAAGATGTGACTCAGGTGTTCTTGCATGGATGGTGTGAGAGTTACTTCCGTGAAGATTACCAAGAACACTCTGCTATGATATGTTCCACATTGCATTAGATTTCTTTTTACATTTCTACACCTGTCAAGTCTTGCTCATATACAGTGATAATGTAAATGCTTTGTATTATCTGCGATCTGGTGTGGAGATGTACAACCCTGTCCTGGTTAACTCGGCGAAAAGTTCTTGCAGACTTTGTAAGACACCCTGTGAAACCTTCGATAACAGGTCGTTTGTTGATACACAGATTAGAAAAATTAGGACTTTGTAATGTATTCAGATGAATAATTATGATGTTTACCAAACGTCACCCACATTTTCCAATATCAACTTCCACTGTATTCACACCAGCTATTTATTCACAAAGTAATCGACAACTAAAGGCTAATATGGGTTGTTAAGTACCAACATACTGTAGCATGCTTATAGGCCAGCGCACTGTAATACAGTCTTACTCTTACATGCGGGAACACGGGGGTTCACCGTAAAGCAGAGGACTTGCCGAGAGATCCGGAGCTGCTCTGTGCATTTTTAAAGTATGATTTTGACTATGTTTATTTGTTACCATTAAACTACATTGATTATTCACTGTGGCTTTGCCCATTTTCCTTATTGGGACCACGGGAGTGACGCCATCTACTCACAAATACCCCTACTCGGTCCAACTGGTGATCAAGAGAGGAGAGGGCCTATATATATGACTCTAAAGACCCCATCTATGTGAAGTGGCTCACACATGGCCGTGTGAGTATCTGTTTCACATATATATTTAGTGTCAACCCCAATTGGTGTCGATTACTTTCATGTTCAGGGGCTAATCCCCTGTTTAAAGTCAAATATTAAATTATTTTGCATTTGTTATTGTTTTTATATTGAGATCCATCTTGGACATCTTTGCGCTGACCGTAACCATACACCCAAGCGAGAACACGGCCATTAAAATGTAATGCATTGGTCCACAATTTACCAATCTCATACACTCCGGTTTTTGGTCCTCGACAGCTTTGAATAATCACTCGCACATCCTCTAACAATAATATACCAGTTGCAGATCACGGCCATGATACATCAGTTGAAGATCTTCCCATCGTAACTGGGAAAGGATCCCTTGGGAGCCTCAGAAACCATAATAAAGGGAAGGGATACCAGAGACAATTACTTCACGCTATTAAAAGAGCATAAAATTGGCACTTTTGTTGAACTCTTCCGTTGCCATTTAACCTGCAACGCAATGTTAAAATATATATATGGGGGGGGTATCTCTGCAATAAATCCAGATTGCAGATAAAGGACCGTCTTGCAATGCTTTGAAGCTGCTGTCCTGGAGGGCAGGGGATAGATTTCTGGTATGTGACCTACTTCTGTCCTGCAGGCTAAGTGCTCACACCCTTCAAAGAATCTAAGCATATATGACATTTCTACTAGATGTGGTTTGGTGAATGCAGTCAAACATTGTCAAAAATATCGTTTTTACCAAAAAAAAATGACATAATTTTTAATAATGACCTGGATATTATGTGACAAGTAATGCACTATAACATCCTCTCTCATGGGCGTTTGTTATTGTGCTTTTGGACATTTTCCACGTGATAAATCTCTGCTTTGCTCAGGTGAAGGAGATTCTTGTTTATACCTGTCTTGGGATTACAAGCTTCTGAAATAGTACCTTTACATGCTACAGATTGGTCACCAAGAGATCCTGCCATAAGGGGGTGGTGGGGAGCAGGGGCAGGTGATGAGGCCACCGTGCCCTGTGGTTATCTAGGTGTGCTGGGAGGGAAGTGTGCCTGAAGGTAAAAAGGGGCAGGGGCAGTGATCTGTATCAGGAGAGGAAGCGGTGTCAAGAGGTGAGAGGGTTCTCCCAGCTCAGCTTTTGGCACACGAGATTGGGGCCGGTGCAGAGAGATAAAAGGGAGCTGCCCCGGGAGGAGATGTAAGGCTTCAGGAAGAAGGCGCTGGGCCAGGAAGTGACATGGAGCTGTGCCGGGATTAGCTATCGGGGTCCTTGTCGCTTGTCATATCTTTGAAAGCAGGAGTGCTCAGCTCCAGTCTTCAAACCCTCCCCCCCTCCCAACAGGTCAGCTTTTCAGCATATCCCTGCTTCAGCACAGGTGGCTCAATCAGTCCCTGCTTCAGCACAGTTGGCTCAAAACAAGATAGTTCTTCATTGATGGAATAGTGTGTACAGAGGTTTCCATCATTCAGGGGAAAGAATCGTGAAAGAGACATGCAGAATTTCAAAATGCATTGACCTTGGGAGGTCTTTACTGCAATAAAGTAGGATTATTGTCTGTACAAAATGATAAGAGATGGATGATACAAAATAGGTATTTTAGTGACAAAATGATTATGACATCAACTAAGAGTGAATGCCCCTGTGATGGAGAACAACACCGGTATTCAAGGACTACAATTGCAGAAACCAGTAAGAAGATAGTGCTTTTTCCCCAGAGAGTTTAAGGTTACATTACATTAAAAGGTGCAGTGTAATATTACGTCCACAAGTATATATTTTACTTGCTGGAGACTTAGTGTAGATTGTGATTATCTCAGTTATACACGAGGCTTGTAAAGCACGGTCTACTATAATTTAATCCGCAACAAACACTCTGGTTACTTATTTTGTCATGAAATAGTTTATAGGAGATATTTATGTTAAACAAAATATTTGTGGCCTCTTACACATGGCTATCATTGTGCATAAGAACAGATTTCTCACTACGCTCGAATCCCCGCAGCTATGGAACGGTTACTATACTACTGGTGTCTGGCCTTTGCTGCCACTCTCTGGCCTTCGCTGCCACACGCTGACCTTCGCTGCCACACGCTGACCTTCGCTGCCACACTCTGGCATTGAAGGCCAGAGTGGCATTGAAGGCCACTCTCTGGCCTTTACTGCCACTCTCTGGCCTTTGCTGCCACTCTCTGGCCTTTGCTGCCACACTCTGACCTTCGCTACCACTCTCTGGCATTGAAGGCCAGAGTGGCATTGAAGGCCAGAGAGTGGCATTGAAGGCCAGAGAATGGCATTGAAGGCCACTCTCTGGCCTTTACTGCTACTCTCTGGCCTTTACTGCCACTCTCTGGCCTTTATTGCCAGTGTCGAATGTACAATCACAAATTTCTTTTTAAATCTAGGAAACACACAAATTCAACTTTTTTTACATTTACTCTAAAGACAGGACAGAACATGTGGCAGACTGGAGGTGTGTAGATACTTGATATCAACATTCACTGCAACTTGTTCATTGTCAATCTTTTACTTAGATACTAGCGTACAACTCACTGAATGTGTTACTTGGGTCTTAGCGCTTACTTTTCAAGTACAGACATTATGATCGGAGGTAGAACCAGAATAGGCATTGGAAGAACCACTCGGGTGAGAGCCGTTTCTATCAGCGCCTGAAAAGATAGAGACAAGAGAACAGCATAAGAAACACGTGTGGCAATGCGGCTATCTCTGCCATCTTTATGATGCGATGACTTTGCAGCAATAACCAGGCTGTCGCGGTGAGGCTGAGCCAGGCGGCCACATTGTTGGGGGATTCAAACACAGGTCCCTTGGCGCCCAGGAGGATTTAAAGATGAAAATAGCATGATTCTGCTTTGGGGGGTCCCCAGTTTCAGATTGTGGGAGAAGATGATGTAAAGAAACAAAGGAACAGAGCAGAAAGCGGCTTTAAAGGTATATACACAGCTACGGAGTTTTATAACCGCAATAATGAAACGCCAGTTTGCGAGTTCAGTTTCAGCCCAGGCCACTTCCCTTCTGCGTGATCTCAGGAAATCCCTTTACTGCAAATGTCATGTCTATCGCTATCCATCTGCATGGAAAAATAACTATTTCAATAAACTGCCCAACACATTTGTGGTCTTGAAAATAATATATTATTGGTTAAACGGTAACACCTTTTGGGTGGTTGAAGTTCTGCATGAGTTTTAATGCTGCTTAATTTGTATAGACAATAATTTCAATGTCTGGATCACAGGACCTGGCAAAATGCTTTCTTACAATTCCAAAGTGCGGGGAAACAGTTTCAGGCGAGGAGAATCCGGCTTGTGCAGCACACGATGGAAGGTCCATACGGGACCCGAGACGTTGTCTTTCCACTGTTCCTGGCTGTCACATTAAATGGAGAATTGCATTATGAGCTTGTGAGTAGAGCTCTACCTTGTATCTCTGTCCTAGAGGAGACCGGCACTTTGAAGGATTTACTTGAAAATGCTTTCTTGGCCACGGTCCAATGGAAAGTTAGGCTACGTCTCGATGTGTATATGTAGCCCGTGAATTCACATGTGTTCTTCATACATACTGCTTTCATAATCAAAAGGCCATATTGGCTTTTTACTCCCATTTACAAGCATCAGCGATGCCTCCATGCACCGCAGGGAGTAACGGCTGCATGAAGCTCGACTGCAAAACGCGTTGGAAATTATAGCCGATATATAAAAATACAAGATATTATTATCGAGTAGCACACAGGTTTCTTATGTTTGTCTGTTCACACCTGGGCTTTTATTCGAGAAATGAGGTCAACGCATGAAGAAAGAATACGTCTCATTATTATAACATGCATAAGGTCCTATCCTGTACTGTCCTTATAACCACTTCCTGGAAGAAAGAATACGTCCCATTATTATAACATGCATGAAGGCCTATCCTAAACTGTCCTTATAACCACTTCCTGGAAGATAGAATACGTCTCATTATTATAACATGCATGAAGGCCTATCCTGTACTGTCCTTATAACCACTTCCTGGAAGATAGAATACGTCTCATTATTATAACATGCTGAAGTCCTATCCTAAACTGTCCTTATAACCACTTCCAGTAAGAAAGAATACGTCCCCATTATTATAACATGCTGAAGTCCTATCCTGTACTGTCCTTATAACCACTTCCTGGAAGAAAGAATACATCTCCATTATTATTAAAACATATGAAGTCCTATCTATACTGTCTTATAACAATTCCTGGAAGAAAGAATACGTCCCATTATTAAACATGCTGAAGTCCTATCCTGTACTGTCCTTATAACCACTTCCTGGAGAAAGAATACATCTCATTATTAAACAAGCATGAAGTCCTATCTACTGTCCTTATAAACAACTTCCTGAAGAAAGAATACGTTCCCATATTATAAAATGCGGAAGTCCTATCCTGTACTGTCCTTATAACCACTTCCTGGAAGAAAGAATACGTCCCATTATTATAACATGCATGAAGGCCTATCCTGTACTGTCCTTATAACCACTTCCTGGAAGAAAGAATACANNNNTCGTCCATTATTATAACATGCATGAAGTCCTATCTATACTGTCCTTATAACAACTTCCTGAAGAAAGAATACGTCCCCATTATTATAACATGCTGAAGTCCTATCCTGTACTGTCCTTATAACCACTTCCTGGAAGAAGAATACGTCCCATTATTATAACATGCATGAAGGCCTATCCTGTTACTGTCCTTATAACCACTTCTGGAAGAAGAATACCATCCCTTATTATAACATGATGAAGTCCTATCCTGTACTGTCTTATAACCACTTCCTGAAGAACGAATACGCCCCATTATTATAACATGCATGAAGTCCTATCCTGTACTGTCCTTATAACCACTTCCTGGAAGAAAGAATACGCCCCTTATTATAACATGCTGATGTTCCTATCCTGTACTGTCCTTATAACCACTTCCTGGAAGAAAGAATACATCTCCATTATTAAACATGCATGAAGTCCTATCCTATACTGTCCTTATAACCACTTCCTGGAAGAAGAATACGCCCCATTATTATAACATGCTGAAGTCCTATCCTGTACTGCCTTATAACACTTCCTGGAAAATACGTCCCATTATTATAACTGCTGAAGTCCTATCCTGTACTGTCCTTATAAACCACTTCCGGGAAGAAAGAATACGCCCCATTATTATACATGCTCACGTCCTATCCTGTACTGTCCTTATAACCACTTCCTGGAAGAAAGTGGCTGAGCAAAGGTTCTTGTTACATTGACACTAAAAGAAGCGTTTGAAATAACCTCATTAATGATAATGTAACACCTTATAAATATAATTAGACCATTTAAGAGACCCCACATAAACATATATTTTTGTATTTTATTTTATGTGCAGCTTGCAAGAATATTTTACACCTAAAACTCAGAAACTCAAATCAGCTCTAATAAATCTTTTTATAGAAATACATATATAACGATAATATTTTAATATTCTGATAAAACCCAAGGGATGAAGCCATGCTGGGCTTGCAGAAAATACGCATTGAAAAAAAGCAGAAGCATATGGCCACATTTAAAAGCTTTTATAACAGTTGTTCAGAACGAAAATGAAAACAGCTGGATGTTTCACACAAAAGATTTTGGGGGGCGAGCGCGGTATTATAGATGGTAGGCTGGGGTAATAAAAAGTATATCATATTAGTCAGTTAAAAGCTGATCAACAATATTGGGGACTGAAAACAGCACACCAAAATGATCGAGGAAAAAGTAAAATTCAATATTACTGACATTTCATTATTTAGTAGAAAGGGACTCCTCAGTCTCACTACCCCCCCACAGCTCCGATTTTCAGGATATCCCGCTCAGCACAGGTGGCTCAATCAGTCCCTGCTTCAGCACAGGTGGCTCAGTCCCTGCTTCAGCACAGGTGGCTCAGAGGATTGAGGACTGGAGTTGAGAACCCCTGTCTTAAGAGGGTATCTAACTTTAGGTTAATAGCTGCCCACTTCAAAGAACTGTGTGGCACGAGACGCTCTCAGAGCATAGAAGTGCCCCCAGGTCACTGATTGGCTGGGAATTTAAGCCACGTGGAATTAGAGGAAAACATGAAATACACACGGGTTTTGCAGCAATTCTTGAGGACCCAACGACTGTCTCCACTGCTGTCTAGAACGTCAAACCGTCTTCCACTCGCTGTGCCTCATCAGACCACGTTGCAAACATTGGCACTAGCTAGAATGAATACAAATAAAATACATCATGAAACAGAAGGCATAATAATGGCAAGAAGAAGAAAATACACTCAATGAGAAGCCGCTAGTATTTGCACGGCTGGGACCTACCAGCAACAAGTTAAACCTCTTCTCTGCAAGAGGAGCCAGCCCATCCATAGAGGACGGCAGTGTCGGGAAACGGGAAGTTTGCCCCAGTGTACAAGACAGTCCATTGGTCATGACAATTATATTTATTTATTATTCGTTTGTATCTCTAGCAGGCATACGCAAAGCTGGGAGGGTGGAAACCAATGTCAGAAATGGCTAAGCCAACAGTGGCAGCACCGTGGCGAAAAATGTGGCCACCACAGAATTGCCTCTGAAAAACCTTCAATAGATTTGTACTTCGGGGACACGGCAAGGACACCGCTAGGGTTGCCAGGTGCCTGGCAGAGCCAGGACAAGCATCCCGGTAGCTGCTAGGACACCGGCTAGGGTTGCCAGGTGTCTGGCAGAGCCAGGACAAGATCCCGGTAGCTGCTAGGACACTGGCTAAGGTTGCGCAGGTGTGCTGGTTTTTGAACCGACACCGGTTTTTGCCCCTGCGTCCGGTAAAAATGAGAGGTAATACCGGACATTATATGTATTGGGGGTGTATTTTATATGTATTAGGGTTGTTTTTTATATGTATTGGGGGTTTATTATATGTATTGGGGGGTGTTTTTTTATATGTACTGGGGGTGTATATTTATATGTTTGGGGGTGGGTGTATTTTTATATGTATGGGGGAGATATAAATATACCCCCCCTATATAAATATGTTGGGTGTTTTTTATATGTTTGGGGGGTAATATTGTATACAGTATGTATTGGGGTGTATTTGTATATGTATTAGGGTTGTATTTTATATGTATTGGGGGTTATAATTTATATGTATTGGGGGTGTCTATTTTTATATGTACTGGGGGTTGTATATTTATAGTATTGGGGGTGGTGTGTATTTAATATTGGGGGAGATTAAAATATATACCCCCCCCCATATATATAATATTATTGGGGTGTATTTTTTTGTTTGGGGGGTATTTGTATATGTGGGTGTTTTTTTGTTTGGGGTGTTATTTTATATTGGTGGGGGTATTTTTTTATGTATGGGGGTGTATATTTATAGTTTATTGGGGTGTGTGTATTTTATATGTACTGGGGTTGGTGTACTTTTATATGTATTGGGGTGGGTGTATTTTTATATGTACTGGGGTTGGTGTACTTTTATATTTACTGGGGTAGGTGATTTTTATATGTATGGGGAGGATGGTTGTATTTTTTATATGTATGGGGTGTATTTTTATATGTCATTGGGAGGGGTGTATTTTTATATGTATTGGGGGGGTGTATTTTTTATATGTATTGGGGGGGGGTATATTTTATATGTATTGTTGGGGTTGTATTTTTTATGTATTGGGGGGTATTTTATATTTTGGGGGTATTTTATATGCGGGTATTATATATTATATATAGGGGGAGGATTTTTTATGTTATTGTTATTGGTATTATTTTGTTTATATTTATGTATGGGGAGGTTATTTTATATGTATTGGGGGGGTATTTTTTGTTTAGAGGGGTTTGTGGGGTGGTTTTTTTTATGGTGGGGTTTTTTTATTTGGGCGGCTAGTTTTTTTGCTTTATATTGGGGGGGGTATTTTTATATGCTTGGGGAGGTATTTTATATTTATTGGGAGGTATTTTTATATTTTGGGGAGGGTATTTTTATGTATTGGGGGGGTATTTTTTATCGTATTGGGGGGAGGGGTATTTTTAGAGAAACCACCTGGCAACCCTAGACAACGCCTATCAGTCAGCGGTGGGGTGGCCCTCCTCCTTATCCCTATCTTCTATACCTGCATATGTATGTAATGTATACTCTTTATTTATATCGTGCCAAAAGTGTACTCAGCGCTTCCCAAAGAATACAGTACAGGGAAATTATAATAATACACTAAGCGGCAGCAAATCAGACAGTAGGAAAGGAAATCCTGCCCGAAGAGCTTACAATCTAAGAGGGATGATGGGGAACTTACGGACAGCAGGTGAGGGAATAAGTGCTGTAGGTGGCTGTGCTTGACCACAATGGTTGGTAGGATTGACTGCGGTTTGTGGGACAGGAGCCATGAGTGCAGGCTGTTGGGAAGCTTGATTTGTGTGGGTGAGTTTTTAAGGTTGTCAGATTAAATCAGAAGGTTAAACCTTTTTCAGGTGAGAGATGGCAGGGAAGCACGGGGAGCAGGTGTGTGTATGTCTGGGTTCAGGATTAGGGGGAGACCCCCAGCAGCGGAAGAGTAGATAGAGGGTGTGAATAGAGGATTTTGTGGGGTGCTTTTAATTGAGGGGTGAAAGAAGTTTGTGGTGAGGAGAGGTGTATAAATAATGTGCAAGTGTATGGGTACATGCATGGTGGGGGGAAGCGAGATGAAGAAATGGGGATAGGAGGGGTTTGGGGAAGTTGGAGAGAGAATAGAATGCTCACAAAGGTCGACTGGTCATACTAGGTAACCGCACATGTAAAACCTATAATGATTATGTTTTTATTGTAGACATACAGTAGATATTTACTACTGTACACATTTTTTGGGGAGAACTAATTCATTAGGTGAAAAGGGGTTCTTTCCCCTCAAGCATTGTAATATTATTAGTGTTTTTCTTGAAAGTTCCATTCACTTTCTTTTGCAAATTTCCAACGTCTACAGTATTACAACATTTCCCAAATAATACACGCAGAATTATAACTATATGGAGGTATTGCACTGCGACAGCTCTGCTACGAAAGACCAAGAGAAGTCAGTTGGAGACGTTTTAATCTTACCACTAAGAACTTCTAAAGATCAGTATATATTGCATTGTGAGACACTATAACACATCAATCACTATGGTCCAGATCCACAAAGGGTGCCAAGCTTTAGCACACCTTTACTCCCATTCTATACAAGTGCATGCAAAGCTTATCCCCCTTTTGTGGATCTGGCAAGACTTTCATGAGCCAAGAACCCCTAGTTGCTGAGATATGAGGATCAGAATGAATGGATATTTTAAATCCTGACTTTAGTGACTGAAATTATGAATAAAGTATTTCAGGTCAATTACTGAGGACGTTTGTAAATGCCTCCAGTGAGGCTTACTTCCAAAGAAGAGACAGCCTTCCAAAGGTTGACACTGAATCAAAAGAGGCGCGGCTGCCTTCTAGAAGTGAGACTCGTTCCACATGGGTGAGATTGCTACTAATAAGACTACCTATCAAGGAATGAGTTTGCATCCATGAGTAAGGCTGCCTTCCAATTTAGGCTCACTTACATGAATAAAGCTGCCTTCCAATAATGAGGCCAACTCTCATGAAGTAAGACTGCCTCCAATGAGGTCCACTCACATTGTAAGACTGCCTTCAAAAATGAGGCTCACTCACACGAGTAAGACTGCCTCCAATGAATGAGGCTCACTCACGAGTAACACCACTTTCCAATAAATGAGGCTCACTCACACGAGTAAGACTGCCTTCCAATAAATGCGTCTCACTCACACGAGTAAGACTGCCTTCCAATAAATGAGGCTCACTCACACGAGTAAGACTGCCTTTCAATAAATGAGGCTCACTTATATGAATAAGGCTGCTTCCAATAAATGAGGCTCACTCACATGAGTAAGACGCCTTCACATCTGAATTATTGGAGGAGTAATCAACTACTGATTATTAGCTCCTAAAAATGTACGAGTTGAGAAAGAGAGATATCCTCACACAAAACAGAGACTGGGAGATTCTCAGCATCGTTAAACAATATGTTACAGCGACCTCCACACATATAGGGGCAAAACAGAATTAAACAAAACACACCCTATTATTTTAACAAAGTTTGGAATTGCCGTAAACTGGAAGCACTCAGTCCCCTGTTCTATCATTTTTAAACATCTGTTTTATAATCAATACCTGTGTTTTTAAAACATATGACATTTCAATGCATAACAAATGTCTAACTCCAAGGAATGCCACATGTGGCTGTCTGTGTCAAGAGCTAGTTCAGGATGCTTTCAAAGATGCAGTGGTTTAGACAAGTGCTAAGCCCATATTAGGATCTATTAAGCAACCCTTCAAAAATTAATAACTATACGGAACAATTTAAATGTGAGTCTTGTAAGGGTTCCAGTCCAGGGTTTTGCTGGAACTTGCCCTATGTGCTGTTGTGGCCATCTTGGTTCATGGCAGATCTATTGCAGGACTTGGTAATGGCTGCAAGTGTTCCAGGGCTGAAATAGCAGTCAGTGACTCCAGCCCCTGCCTGAGATGGTATGCTTTTTCTTCAGACCTTGTGTTCTGATTCCTGTTCCTGAGCCCTCCCTGGTCTTTTGGATTCCATGTTGATGACCTCAGCCTGTGACCCCCCGACCACCGCTCCTGTGCCGCCTGCCTTGACCCCAGCCTGCATTCTGACCTTGCACGCTTGCCTGACCTACTGTCTGGATCATGACTACTCTAACAGGACTCTGTCCCTTGGCGCTGGTCGTTGATCTTATAACCTACCTCAGCCCGCGGGTCCGCTTCTATCGAGAGACGAGCATCATTATAGGTCTGGGATTAGCCCTCCAGTGCCCATGATGTTGCCACTGGTCACCAGGTCAGTATAATACCGGTGGCCGTATTATATTCCTTGGACTTTAATTTTGTGCTTGGGTATATGGGAATTGGATCAGAATGGATCTCAGCGCTGGAAGCCAATGGAAGCCAATGGAAGCCAGCAAATGGCCAGACCCGCAGAGAGAGATGCCTGTGACCTTCTGGATTCAAACGGTTAGAAGGAAAAGCAAATGCAATTTAAAAAAAGAAAAAAGTAACATACATCCCATCGATTTGAGGCTTAAAAAATCCACTTGCTTTTTTTGGTTTGTATTTGAAAGGTGTCATTTTTGTTAATTAACATCTATTAATTTTACAATTTTTTGTGGGCCCTGTGTGCAATATCACTGTGGGGAAATGCAATGACTGGAACGACATCAAATGCTGCGAACAGGGAACAAAAACCACAGTAATGTGTGAGTGAAATAAAAGCTACTTTTTGAGGGGTTCAGCAGGTTCCTCCCATCTCGGCCGGCACGAGCGATCTCTATGTGCAGAGTTGTCCCACTTCTAACACAATATGAAATAAATGAGCCAGGTCACAGAAATTTCATTGTGTGGCTTTTTTTCTCCATCTCCTCCTATATTGAACTTCAAATCACTTTTTCAAGTGGTCACTTGCGCCCGATTTCAAGTCTAATGAAATACTGTAAACCCCGTGTCAGCGTGACAGCGTCACAAAAATGGAAAGGACGTGTTATGCACTGGCATCTTAACGGACAATCCAAGCCTGCCATCTCTTTATATTGTTTCACATAGGGTTGAAGCAGAGGGTCTCGCTGAACCCATTAATTTCGCTCCGGGGACCCCCTTCTTCCAGAGATACTATCCCACGGTATGGGGAGCCGGTAGCCATCCGCTCAGCTAGCAGGGTAATCACGGGGTGTCTAAGCTCCCCCGCCCTGCGAGCCAATAGGAAGTCGTGACATCATCAGGTGCGGCTTCTTCTACTTAGCCACGTGACGCGGAACGTTACACTTTGCTGAGATACCACCTCCCCCTTTGGAAGGTCTGTATATCCGGGAAGATGGGGTCCCCGGAGCCCAAATGAATGGGGTTCAGTTCCGGAGACCCCCCTGCTTAGTTTGCTCCTTTAATTGCGATGAAAGTGCTAACGATTTTTGTAAATGTTGCTATTTCCACACTTTTTGTTTTGTTGCAGAATATGGTTGTCCAGAACGCGCTAATATTTTTAAGTTGCGCACATTTCTAGTTACTACCGTGGCAGATCACATCATATATGGTGATGGGAGGTTTAACCCTTTGCTATTGGGGGAGACCCACAACACACCGAGGGTCCTTCTGGGAGCGAATGGATGAAATTCTGAGCGGGCTGCACTGCTCATGGAGCCCCCCTCATTAAAAGGCAGCTGCTCATGGAGCCCCCTTCATTAAAAGCCAGCTGATCACAGAGTATACTTCAAGGTAGGTTTTTGGGGAGCGTAGATACCAACATATATGAAAAAAAATATAAACAATATAGTGTAGTATTTTCTTAAATAAGGAGACATCTTGGTAAAAACAGAAATGGGGACTCGCACTTTCCAGTGAATCAACAGCAAGTGTTTAACCCGATGGATGGTCAGCTCAGGTGGACACAGCGCGTTTGTCCTCAATATAAGAAGAACACACTCTTAGTGCAACATGTTGTTCTATATAAGTTATATTATAACGAATAGTATCACTTACATTTGAACCAATGGCATAACCAAAAATGTCTCCTATTTAAGAAAATACTACCACTATATATTGTTATATCTTTTTCTTATATGGTGGTCTCTGCGCTCCCCAAAACCTCCTTTGAAGATTGTCTAAGGAGAATTGGACCGTCTCTCAAAAGGGTTGAGCTGCGATTTTAATCACCAAATAACCTAAACAAACACATTTGCACGGATAGTTTTTTATTGAGCACTATATATATATATATATAATATATATATATATATATTAATATATAGAAACCTGTCTTCCCATAAGAAAAGGCACAAAAGCAGCAACACTCAGATAAAGCAAAGACATGTATTAGCAGTTACAAAACACACACTATAAACCCTGCTTTTTTGTTATATATATATTATATATATATATATAATACATACACATTGTTCGACAAACCTATACATTTGCACGCCGCCGTGTCGAGTGATTTAACATCGTGTCGAGCTCCTATTGGCCCAAGCAGCACACGTGTGTGGTATAGGTGGCGAGTAGATTTTTTGTTCGGCGAGTAGGATTTTTTGGAGATTTTGTCGACCACTGTGTATATATATTATATATATATATATATATATATATATATATATATATATATACACATATACTGTATATATTTTTTTTTATGATTAATACAGTATACAGTATAATGCCTTGATTTTCTCTCAGAAAGGAGCGCGCCTACAAATCACATTTTTTCTTTGCACAGAGTACACTGTCATGGGTGTTGCTAGTATTCCAATGATTTGGGTATTGCTGCCTTAACAGGTGCTAAGCGTGTTTTCACCACCGGAGTGCTGATGAAAGTTTGGCGTTCTTTGTGCTATTAAAATGAAAGCCACAACACAATAATAGCTAATCATTCTATCCAGGTTTTAATATTGATTTATAGCCCCAACACATACCTTCTAATTTTTGATGAATGGTGTCCTGGGCTTCAGTTACTCACATCTTACCTCCTCCAAGTCTGTGGGGTTTCTTTTCTCACAACCCAGTGCACATCTCTATCTTATCAGATGATAGAGACATTAACCCACTGAGTGTGAGGAGGTAAGGTGTCCTGTTGAATAATTGAAGAGCTCAGGATACCGTCCATCAATAAGCAGAAGGTAAGTGCTTAGATCTATGAATATTTCCTGCATTTTCCCAGAGAGGCACTATACTAAGAAGCAATGAATAGTGCCTGCCACTAACTATATACAGTATATATATTATTATTGTATGCAATACGTGGAGAGACAGCTATGAACAAAACAGAACACACCACAGATACCTGGAACATATGTTCATTTTGACCATTTCAATAGACTTTGCATATACAAATTAGCATGTTATACTCGGGATCTTAGGTAGGCGCGTTCTGTTTTGATCACCGCTGTCTCGGCACGCATTGTACAAAGGAGTGTTTGGGATGTATACCACAGTCTTATAGGTCTCTCTCCCTCATGAGCCGCATTTGGTGACGTGGCGTTATGCGCCCTGAGTTAATGGAGCTCTGTGGTTCTGGCCTTAAATGCCCAAAGATGACTTGTAGTCTCACACAAGAGGTCACATAATCCAGGTGCTGTTGTCCTAACCACTAGTCCAGGGCTCTTCAACTGTATGCCCATGTGCCAAGTACTGGCGCGCAGAAGGCCCCTGGCGGAACCTCCGGACCGTCTAGATTTCTAATTTTTTTGCAGTTACTGAAAATGTAACTGTTCAGAATATATTTTGAATCTAAAGATATATATATATATATCCCTGCCTCACCCCCCTCTCCCACCCCCACCCCCTCTCTGGAAACCTGTCCGCTGCTACTAACAGTTCGTGTGGTGCTGACATACCTGTGAGGCTTACAGGAGAGCTGAGAGTCCGTGGATGGGATAGGGAACAGGAACAGGCTCACGGTGACCCTATGTTTTTTTTTTCATGGTTTGGATACAGCGCCCTCAGACACGGCAGGTCTACAGCAAAGCCGCAGGTGATCTCTAGCTCTCACCTGTTACAGTCCTTTCTCTCTCATACGTCTGCTTATAGATCTCAACTCACAGGGATGTATACATGAGGTCTTATTGTTACAACCACCTGCAGATGGTGAAACAGGCGTTGCATTTGGTAGCGTACGGGTCTCAGCTCCCTGGATGGTGTTGGCCAGGCAGTTAATAGTTGAGGCCTTGTCCCATGCACATTTCTTGGGTCCACACCCTAGGAGGGTGGGAGCTGGACGCACGCTGTCACCTCCTCTCCCCAGGAGGGGGTGAGAACACACGTCCTCACCTAGAGGGTGGGAGCGGACTCACGCTGTCCCATCCTCTCCCCCGGCAGGGGGTGGAGAACACACTCCTACCCTAGGAGGGTGGGAGCGGACTCACGCTGTCACCTCCTCTCCCCAGGAGGGTGGGTGGAGAACACACGTCCTCACCTAGGAGGGTGGAAGAGGAACTCCCTTATAATTTTAACTCCTCCCTATGCCCAAAGTGAGGGCACAGGGTCCTGCACATATATAGTAGTATAATATTGAAGTGCAAGTATTTGTATATATTTTATTATATATCTGAATATACATTATAATACTGTTGTGTCTCTTCTACTTGTACAATTGGAAATACCTCTGTACCCTTGGTATAAAAATAATTAATTGAACATGTAAGTGTATTAAGTGATTAAGAGATTGATTCAGACGGATAAAAAGTGATATTTAACAGATTGCTTGCGAGTGATCTCTAAGTAAGTACAACCTCGAATATAAATTCCCTATGTCTGTCTTACAAATACAGTGCAGATGGTATTATCCCTCGTGGCCACTAATTTATTTTTTATAATTGGTAATCTTAATAAATGCAGCTGTTATGGCTTTCTCGCAACCACAGAAATAGAATAAATCAGCAGACCCGACGTGTGCATGGGAATGGAGATTAGAATGTGTGGTTAACGTTGCTATTCCTGGATGGTCTACATTGACGGCGGATCAATGCTGCAGCATTCGTGCTAATTTAACCCCAACGCGTAATTATCGCCGTATATTTAAAGTGCAGGGTGAGGAGCCCGTGCTGGTCGTTTACCTTCTCGGAGATGTTGCTCTGGCGCCTTTGATTGTTAGTATGTATGTGCCCTTGTAAGGCCACTTGCACGGTTTTGGACATGCCTGTGCTGTGGTACAGGTGCAGCCAGGCGTCCTGTCCCCGTGACCGCGAGAAGTGCGAGATTACACCGCGCTGAGCACTTTGTTCGGCACCGCTCTAACGGTCAGCCGAGGCAGAATTATTTGTGGGTTATTTTTGTTATTCCAGTACGTGGTGTCCGGCGGGGGCGCACAAAATAATCTTCGCCAACGATACTCGCAGCGGTAAGGGAGCCGCAATTTGCAAATATATACCGGGGATGTACACTTGGTATTTGCGGGCACCGAGAACAGCAATCTGGCTACATCGCGGTACTGTATATGTCCAAGGAAACTTGCAAACAAACGTTGCACATCCTTTTAAACCACTTCACTGCCGTACAGTGTGGGTCACGAGACATTCTGCAAAGCTAGCTAAGTGCTTACATCACCTAATAAGACGTTCTTGTTTATTATTTGAAACGTATAGACACAGAATTTCACTGTGGATAAGTAACCCGAAGCGTGACTAACCTAGTCCACTCATATGTCCTATCTTTGTTAAAAGACATTATGTATTTGAAAGTTTATATCTCCCCCCAGACCCCCCCGCCCCCCCTCACCTTCCCCCCCCCCCCCTTCCACAAGCAGAGCTAGTGGGAACTCAAAAGCCGAGTATAGGGTGGAGGCGTGCACAGCCTGGATAGGTGAGCAGGACTTGTAGGCCTCATGGGATGCATGGGGAAGCCAGAACGTGTTGACCCATCCACCCCTAAGCATCAACTAAACCCAGGGGCTTTCTAATCAGGAAAACGCTAATAATCACTTATACTCTGGGTCCCCTAAGAAATGAAAGACGACAACAACCGTAGACTGCATTAAGGAGGGCTTCTGATGAAACATTCTAACAATTAGGCATGTTAGAACACAATAGATAAAAAGAACCAGAAGTGTGGTATTATTGAGCCTCTAAACAAGTTCATTAAGGAGCTTCCCTTGCTTAGTTGCGTAATATGGCATCATTTCAGTCTATACAAATCCTTTCATTACATTCTTTACAACACTGTTTAGCAAAGCACTTTGATGTCAAAGTCCAGGGGTTCATTAGCCCACCTACACCTACAACACAACTTCCTTTGTGAAACATTATTTCACTGGGTTTACGTGGAAAAATAAATAACGGGAATTTTGATGTTGTCAACTGGTTGCAATGGCGACAGATTATGGATCAGACACTACCTCACTGGAACCCTGGGATGGTTTGATAGATCTGGTGGTGCTCCTATCCTGTACTGTCCTTATAACCACTTCCTGGAAGAAAGAATACATCTCCATTATTATAACATGCATGAAGTCCTATCCTGTACTGTCCTTATAACCACTTCCTGGAAGAAAGAATACGCCCCATTATTATAACATGCATGAAGTCCTATCCTGTACTGTCCTTATAACCACTTCCTGGCAGAAAAAAGAAAGAATACGTTCCCATTATTATAACATGCATGAAGGCCATCCTGTACTGTCTTATAACACTTCCGGAAGAAGAAAGAAACATCTCCTTATATGATAAGCAGCATGAAGTCCTATCCTGTACTGTCCTTATAACCACTTCCTGGAAGAAAGAATACGCCCCATTATTATAACATGCTCACGTCCTATCCTGTACTGTCCTTATAACCACTTCCTGGAAGAAAGTGGCTGAGCAAAGGTTCTTGTTACATTGACACTAAAAGAAGCGTTTGAAATAACCTCATTAATGATAATGTAACACCTATTAAATATAAATTAGACCATTTAAGAGACCCACATAAACATATATTTTGTATTTTATTTTATGTGCAGCTTGCAAGAATATTTTAGCGACCTAAAACTCAGAAACTCAAATCAGACTCTAATAAAATCTTTTTATAGAAATACATATATAACGATAATATTTTAATATTCTGATAAAACCCAAGGGATGAAGCCATGCTGGGCTTGCAGAAAATACGCATTTGAAAAAAAGCAAGAAGCATATGGCCACATTTAAAAGCTTTTATAACAGGTGTTCAGAACGAAAATGAAAACAGCTGGATGTTTCACACAAAAGATTTTGGGGGCGAGCGCGGTATTATAGATGGTAGGCTGGGTAAATAAAAAGTATATCATATTAGTCAGTTAAAAGCTGATCAACAATATTGGGGACTGAAAACAGCACCAAAATGATCGAGGAAAAAGTAAAATATCAATGATTACTGACATTTCATTATTTAGTAGAAAGGGACTCCAGTCCTCACTACCCCCCCACAGCTCCGATTTTCAGGATATCCCTGCTTCAGCACAGGTGGCTCAATCAGTCCCTGCTTCAGCACAGGTGGCTCAGTCCCTGCTTCAGCACAGGTGGCTCAGAGGATTGAGGACTGGAGTTGAGAACCCCTGTCTTAAGAGGGTATCTAACATGTAGGATTAATGAGGCTGCCCACACTTCAAAGAACTGTGTGCACGAGACGCTCTCAGAGCATTAGAAGTGCCCCCAGGTCACTGATTGGCTGGGAATTTAAGCCACGTGGAATTAGAGGAGAAACATGAAATACACACGTGTTTTGCAGCAATTCTTGAGGACCCAACGACCTGTCCACTGCTGTCTAGAACGTCAATACCGTCTTCCAACTCGCTGTGCCTCATCAGGACCACGTTGCAAACATTGGCACTAGCTAGAATGAATACAAATAAAATACATCATGAAACAGAAGGCATAATAATGGCAAGAGAGAGAAAATACACTCAATGAGAAGCCGCTAGTATTTGCACGGCTGGGACCTACCAGCAACAAGTTAAACCTCTTCTCTGCAAGAGGAGCCAGCCCATCCATAGAGGACGGCAGTGTCGGGAACGGGAAGGTTGCCCCAGTGTACAAGACAGTCCATTGGTCATGACAATTAATATTTATTTATTATTCTGTTTGTATCTCTAGCAGGCCATACGCAAAGCTGGGAGGGTGGAAACCAATGCAGAAATGGCTAAGCCAACAGTGGCAGCAGCCGTGGCGAAAATGTGGCCACCACAGAATTGCCTCTGAAAAACCTTCAATAGATTTGTACTTCGGGGACACGGCAAGGACACCGGCTAGGGTTGCCAGGTGCCTGGCAGAGCCAGGACAAGCATCCCGGTAGCTGCTAGGACACCGGCTAGGGTTGCCAGGTGTCTGGCAGAGCCAGGACAAGCATCCCGGTAGCTGCTAGGACACTGGCTAAGGTTGCCAGGTGTCTGGTTTTGAACCGGACAGACCGGTATTTTGCCCCTGCGTCCGGTAAAAAATGAGAGGTAATACCGGACATTATATGTATTGGGGGGTGTATTTGTATATGTATTAGGGGTTGTATTTTTATAGTATGGGGGAGATAAATAAAGATACACCCCCCAATATATAAATATGTAGTTGGGTGTTTGTTATATGTATTGGGGGGTATATTTGTATACAGTATGTATTGGGGGGTGTATTTGTATATGTATTAGGGGTTGTATTTTTATATGTATTGGGGGTGTATAATTATATGTATTGGGGGGTGTATTTTTTATATGTACTGGGGGTGTATATTTATATGTATTGGGGGGTGGGTGTATTTTTATATGTATGGGGGAGATATAAATATATACCCCCCCCCATATATATAAATATGTATTGGGGTGTATTTTTATATGTATTGGGGGGTTATTGGATACAGTAATGTATTGGGTGGGTGTATTTTTATGTATTAGGGGTTGTTTTTATGGATTGGGGTGTATATTTATCTGTATGGGTGGGGTCTGTTATTTTTATATGTATTGGGGGGTGTATATTTATATGTATTGGGGTGGGTGTATTTTTATATGTACTGGGGTTGGTGTACTTTTATATGTATTGGGGTGGGTGTATTTTTATATGTACTGGGGTTGGTGTACTTTTATATGTACTGGGGTAGGTGTATTTTTATATGTATTGGGAGGAGGGTGTATTTTTTATATGTATTGGGGTGTATTTTTATATGTATTGGGGGTGTATTTTTATATGTATTGGGGGTGTATTTTTATATGTATTGGGGGGGGTATTTTTATATGTATTGGGGAGGTATTTATATATATATATATTGGGGAGGTATTTTTATATGTATTGGGGGGGTATTTTTTATATGTATTGGGGAGGTATTTTATATGTATTGGGGGGGTATTTTTTATATGTATTGGGGAGGTATTTTTATATGTATTGGGGGGGGGATATTTTTATATGTATTGGTAGGAGGGTGTATTTTTATATATATATTGGGAGGAGGGTGTATTTTTATATATATATTGGGGGCGGGTATTTTTATATGTATTGGGGAGGTATTTTTATATGTATTGGGGAGGTATTTTTATATGTATTGGGGAGGTATTTTTATATGTATTGGGGGGGTATTTTTATATGTATTGGGGGGAGGGGTATTTTTTAGGAGAAACCACCTGGCAACCCTAGACAACGCCTATCAGTCAGCGGTGGGGTGGCCCTCCTCCTTATCCCTATCTTCTATTACCTGCATTATGTATGTATGTATATCTTTATTTATATAGTGCCAAAAGTGTACTCAGCGCTTCCCAAAGAATACAGTACAGGGAATTATAATAATACACTAAGCGCAGCAAAATCAGACAGTAGGAAAGGAAATCCCTGCCCCGAAGAGCTTACAATCTAAGAGGGATGATGGGGAACTTACAGAGACAGCAGGTGAGGGAATAAGTGCTGTAGGTGGCTGTGCTTGACCACAATGGTTGGTAGGAGTGACTGCGGGTGTGGGACAGGAGCCATGAGTGCAGGCTGTTGGGAAGCTTGATTTGTGGGGTGAGTTTTAAGGTTAGTCAGTATTAAATCAGAAGGTTAACACCTTTTTCAGGTGAAGAGATGGCAGGGAGCACGGGTGAGAGCAGGTGTGTGTATGTCTGGGTTCAGGATTAGGGGAGACCCCCAGCAGCAGGAAGGAGTAGATAGAGGGTGTGAATAGAGGATTTGTGGGGGTGCTTTTTATTGAGGGGTAAAGAAGTTGTTGGGAGAGAGGTGTATAAATAATGGTGCAGTGTATGGGTACATGCATAGGTGGAGGGGAAGCGAGATGAAGAAATGGGGATAGGAGGGGTGTGGGGAAGTTGGAGAGAATAGAAATGCTCACAAAGGTCGTACTGGTCATACTAGGTAACCGCACATGTAAAACCTATAATGATTATGTTTTTATTGTAGACATACAGTAGATATTTTACTACTGTACACATTTTTTGGGGAGAACTAATTCATTAGGTGAAAAGGGGTTCTTTTCCCCTCAAGCATTGTAATATTATTAGTGTTTTTCTTGGAAAGTTCCATTCACTTTCTTTTGCAAATTTCCAAACGTCTACAGTATTACAACATTTCCCAAATAATACACGCAGAATTATAAACTATATGGAGGTATTGCACTGCGACAGCTCTGCTACGAAAGACACAAGAAGAAGTCAGTTGGAGACGTTTTAATCTTACCACTAGAACTTCTAAAGATCAGTAATATTGCATTGTGAGACACTATAACACTAATCAATCACTATGGTCCAGATCCACAAAAGGGTGCCAAGCTTTAGCACACCTTTACTCCCATTCATATCAAGGCATGCCAAAGCTTATCCCCCTTTTGTGGATCTGGGCAAGACTTTCATGAGCCAAGAACCCCTAGTTGCTGAGATATGAGGGATCAGAATGAATGGATATTTTAAATCCTGACTTTAGTGACTGAAATTATAATAAAGTATTTCAGGTCAATTACTGAGGACGTTTGTAAATTGCCTCCCAGTGAGGCTTACTTCCAAAGAACGAGACAGCCTTCCAAAGGTTGACACTGAATCAAAAGAGGCGCGGCTGCCTTCTAGAGAGTGAGACTCGTTCCACATGGGTGAGATTGCTACTAATAAGACTACCTATCAAGGAATGAGGTTTGCATCCATGAGTAAGGCTGCCTTCCAATTTGAGGCTCACTTACATGAATAAAGCTGCCTTCCAATAAATGAGGCTCACTCACATGAGTAAGACTGCCTTCCAATGAGGTCCACTCACATTTGTAAGACTGCCTTTCAATAAATGAGGCTCACTCACACGAGTAAGACTGCCTTCCAATGAATGAGGCTCACTCACGAGTAACACCACTTTCCAATAAATGAGGCTCACTCACACGAGTAAGACTGCCTTCCAATAAATGCGTCTCACTCACACGAGTAAGACTGCCTTCCAATAAATGAGGCTCACTCACACGAGTAAGACTGCCTTTCAATAAATGAGGCTCACTTATATGAATAAGGCTGCCTTCCAATAAATGAGGCTCACTCACATGAGTAAGACTGCCTTCACATCTGAATTATTGGAGGAGTAATCAACTACTGATTATTAGCTCCTAAAAATGTAACGAGTTGAGAAAGAGAGATATTCCTCACACAAAACAGAGACTGGGAGATTCTCAGCATCGTTAAACAATATGTTACAGCGACCTCCGACAATATAGGGGCAAACAGAATGTAACCAAAACACACCCTATTATTTTAACAAAGTTTGGAATTGCCGTAAACTGGAAGCACTCAGTCCCCTGTTCTATCATTTTTTAACATCTGTTTTATAATTCAATACCTGTTTTAAAACATATTGACATTTCAGCATAACAAATGTCTAACTCCAAGGAATGCCACATGTGCTGTCTGTGTCAAGAGCTAGTTCAGGATGCTTTCAAAGATGCAGTGGTTTGAGACAAGTGCTAAGCCATATATAGGAGTCATATTTAAGCAACCCTTCAAAAATTAATAACTACGGAACAATTTAAATGTGAGGTCTTGTAAGGGTTCCAGTCCAGGGTTTTGCTGGAACTTGCCCTTATGTGGCTGTTGTGGCCATCTTGGTTCCTGGCAGATCTCTTGCAGGACTTGGTAATTGGCTGCAAGTGTTCCAGGGCTTAAATAGCAGTCAGTGACTCCCAGCCCCTGCCTGAGCATGGTATGCTTTTTCTGTCAGACTTGTGTTCTGATTCCTGTTCCTGAGCCCTCCCTGGTCTTTTGGATTCCCTGTTGATGACCTCAGCCTGTGACCCCGACCACCGCTCCTGTGCCGCCTGCCTTGACCCCAGCCTGCATTCTGACCTTGCACCTTTGCCTTGACCTCTGTCTGGATCATGACTACTCTAACAGGACTCTGTCCCTTGGCGCTGGTCGTTGATCTTATAACCCTACCTCAGCCCTGCGGGTCCGCTTCCTATCGGAGACGAGCATCATTATAGGTCTGGGATTAGCCCTCCAGTGCCCCATGATGTTGCACACTGGTCACCAAGGTCAGTATACCGGTGGCCGTATTATATTCCTTGGACTTTAATGGTTTTGTGCTTGGGTATATGGGAAATTGGATCAGAATGGATCTCAGCGCTGGAAGCCAATGGAAGCCAATGGAAGCCAAGCAAATGGCCAGACCCGGCAGAGAGAATGCCTGTGACCTTCTGGAATTCAAACGGTTAAGATGGAAAAGCAAATGCAATTTAAAAAAAGAAAAAAGTAACATAACAATACCCATCGATTTGAGGCTTAAAAAATCCACTTTGCTTTTTTTGGTTGTATTTGAAAGGTGTCATTTTTGTTAATTAACATCTATTAATTTTACAATTTTTTGTGGGCCCTGTAGCAATATCACTGTGGGAATGCAAATGACTGGAACGACATCAAATGCTGCGAACAGGGAACAAAAACCACAGTAATGTGTGAGTGAAATAAAAGCTACTTTTTGAGGGAGTTCAGCAGGTTCCTCCCATCTCGGCCGGCACAGAGCGATCTCTATGTGCAGAGTTGTCCCACTTCATAACACAAATGATGAAATAAATGAGCCAGGTCACAGAAATTCATTGTGTGGCTTTTTTTTCTCCATCTCCTCCTATATTTGAACTTCAAATCACTTTTTCAAGTGTCACTTGCGCCCGATTTCAAGTCTAATGAAATACTGTAACTCCCGTGCAGCGTGACAGCGTCACAAAAATGGAAAGGACGTGTTATGCGACTGGCATCTTAACGACAATCCAAGCCTGCCATCTCTTTATATTGTTTCACATAGGGTTGAAGCAGAGGGTCTCGCTGAACCCCATTAATTTCAGCTCCGGGGACCCCCTTCTTCCAGAGATACTTACCACGGTAGGGGGAGCCGGTAGCCACTCCGCTCAGCTAGCAGGGTAATCACGGGGTGTCTAAGCTCCCCCGCCCTGCGAGCCAATAGGAAGTCGTGACATCATCAGGTGCGGCTTCCTACTTGCCAAACGTGACGCGGGAACGTTACACTTTGCTGAGATACCACCTCCCCCTTTGGAGGTCTGTATATCCGGGAAGATGGGGTCCCCGGAGCCCAAATGAATGGGGTTCAGTTCCGGAGACCCCCCTGCTTAGTTTGCTCCTTTAATTTGCGATGAAAAGTGCTAACGATTTTTGGTAAATGTTGCTATTTCCACACTTTTTGTTGTTGTTGCAGAATATGGTTGTCCAGAACGCGCTAATATTTTTAATGTTGCGCACATTTCTAGTTACTACCTGGCAGATCACATTCATATATGGTGATGGGAGGTTTAACCCTTTTGCTATTGGGGAGACCCACAACCAACCGAGGGTCCTTCTGGGAGCGAATGGATTGAAATTCTGAGCGGGCTGCAGCTGCTCATGGAGCCCCCCTTCATTAAAAGGCAGCTGCTCATGGAGCCCCCCTTCATTAAAAGCCAGCTGATCACAGAGTATACTTCAAAGGTAGGTTTTTGGGGAGCGTAGATACCAACATATATGAAAAAAATATAAACAATATATAGTGTAGTATTTTCTTAAATAGGAGACATCTTTGGTAAAAACAGAAATGGGGACTCGCACTTTCCCAGTGAATCAACAGCAAGTGTTTAACCCGATGGATGGTCAGCTCAGGTGGACACAGCGCGTTTGTCCTCAATATAAGAAGAACACACTCTTAGTGCAACATTGTTAGTTCTATATAAGTTATATTATAACGAATAGTATCACACTTACATTTGAACACAATGGCATACCAAAAATGTCTCCTATTTAAGAAAATACTACACTATATATTGTTTATATCTTTTTCTTATATGGTGGTCTCTGCGCTCCCCAAAAACCTACCTTTGAAGATCTGTCTAAGGAGAATTGGACCGTCTCTACAAAAGGGTTGAGCTGCGATTTTATATCACCAAATAACCTTAACCACACATTTGCACGGATATATTTTTTATTGAGCACTATATTATATATATATATAATATATATATATATATATATATATATAATGAAACCCTGTCTTCCCCATAAGAAAAGAGCAACAAAGCAGCAACATCAGATAAAGCAAAAAGACATGTATTAGCAGTTACAAAACACACACTATAAACCCTGCTTTTTGTTATATATATATAATATATATATATATATACATACACAGTGTTCGAAAACCTATACATTTGCACACCCCGGGCGAGTGGATTTAACATCATGGCGAGCTCCTATTGGCCCTAGCAGCACACGTGTGGTACTAGGTGGCGAGTAGATTTTTTTGTTCGGCGAGTAGATTTTTTGGCGATTTGTCGACGAATGTATATATACTGCACCGACACACTTTATTCGAGCAAATACCCAGTATGTACCTGGCAGATACCTGGAATGCGCCGCTCCTCACCTCTGACAAGCCCCGTTGTGTTTGCCTTCCCAGCCTGGGTTCATGCCTGGCTGACGGGCGGCTAATCTGTTAAATGATAATGATTAGGATTTAATAGGCTGCAATGCTTCGCGTGTCTACCAGATGGCATAAATTCATGAATTGTAATGCAGTATATATATATATATATACTGTGCAGTATTGCAGCCAGCGGGAATAAAATGCTTCAATCCCTGCCTGGAAAATACCTCAATGCACTCGGGCAGAAAACAGTCACAAACCTCAATACACCCGGGTATACCCGAATTCGTGGGACTAGCCGAGCTCGAATAAAGTGTGTCGCCAGTGTATATGATACTGCTTGTGTATATCTACAGCAATATCTGGCTTTCTACCCTCCTAAAGTCTCAGCTGGTTTACAGATTGTCTCCCTTGAATGCTTTTTCACTATATCATAATATATATACACAGTGGTCGACAAATTCTCCAAAAAATCTACTCGCCGAACAAAAAAATCTACTCGCCACCTATACCACACACGTGTGCTGCTTGGGCCAATAGGAGCTCGACACGATGTTAAATCCACTCGCCGGCGGCGTGCAAATGTATAGGTTTGTCGAACAATGTGTATGTATTATATATATATATATAATATATATATAACAAAAAAGCAGGGTTTATAGTGTGTGGTTTTGTAACTGCTAATACATGTCTTTGCTTTATCTGAGTGTTGCTGCTTTTGTGCCTTTTCTTATGGGAAGACAGGGTTTCTATATATTAATATATATATATATATATATATATATATATATATATAGTGCTCAATAAAAAACTATCCGTGCAAATGTGTTTGTTTAGGTTATTTGGTGATTAAAATCGCAGCTCAACCCTTTGTGAGAGACGGTCCAATTCTCCTTAGACAGATCTTCAAAGGTAGGTTTTTGGGGAGCGCAGAGACCACCATATAAGAAAAAGATATAACAATATATAGTGGTAGTATTTTCTTAAATAGGAGACATTTTTGGTTATGCCATTGGTTCAAATGTAGTGTGATACTATTCGTTATAATATAACTTATATAGAACAACAATGTTGCACTAAGAGTGTGTTCTTCTTATATTGAGGACAAACGCGCTGTGTCCACCGAGCTGACATCCATGGGTTAAACACTTGCTGTTGATTCACTGGAAAGTGCGAGTCCCCATTCTGTTTTTACCAAGATGTCTCCTATTTAAGAAAATACTACACTATATTGTTTATATTTTTTTTCATATATGTTGGTATCTACGCTCCCCAAAAACCTACCTTTGAAGTATACTCTGTGATCAGCTGGCTTTTAATGAAGGGGGCATGAGCAGCTGCCTTTTAATGAGGGGGGCTCCATGAGCAGTGCAGCCCGCTCAGAATTTCAATCCATTCGCTCCCAGAAGGACCCTCGGTGGTTGTGGGTCTCCCCCAATAGCAAAGGGTTAAACCCCATCACCATATATGATGTGATCTGCCAGGTAGTAACTAGAAATGTGCGCAACTTAAAAATATTAGCGCGTTCTGGACAACCATATTCATGCAACAAAACAAAAAGTGTGGAAATAGCAACATTTACAAAAATCGTTAGCACTTTCATCGCAATTAAAGGAGCAAACTAAGCAGGGGGGTCTCCGGAACTGAACCCCATTCATTTGGGCTCCGGGGACCCCATCTTCCCGGATATACAGACCTCCAAAGGGGGAGGTGGTATCTCAGCAAAGTGTAACGTTCCGCGTCAGTTTGGCAAGTAGAAGAACCGCACCTGATGATGTCACGACCTTCCTATTGGCTCGCAGGGCGGGGGGAGCTTAGACACCCCGTGATTACCCTGCTAGCTGAGCGGATGGCTACCGCTCCCCATACCGTGGGAAGTATCTCTGGAAGAAGGGGGTCCCCGGAGCTGAAATTAATGGGTTCAGCGAGACCCTCTGCTTCAACCCTATGTGAAACAATATAAAGAGATGGCAGGCTTGGATTGTCGTTAAGATGCCAGTGCATAACACGTCCTTTCCATTTTTGTGACGCTGTCACGCTGACACGGGGTTACAGTATTTCATTAGACTTGAAATCGGGCGCAAGTGACACTTGAAAAAGTGATTTGAAGTTCAATATAGGAGGAGATGGAGAAAAAAAAGCCACACAATGAAATTTCTGTGACCTGGCTCATTTATTTCATTTGTGTTAGAAGTGGGACAACTCTGCACATAGAGATCGCTCGTGCGGCCGAGATGGGAGGAACCTGCTGAACCCCTCAAAAAGTAGCTTTTATTTCACTCACACATTACTGTGGTTTTTGTTTTCCCTGTTCGCAGCATTTGATGTCGTTCCAGTCATTGCATTTCCCACAGTGATATTGCTACAGGGCCCACAAAAAATTGTAAAATTAATAGATGTTAATTAACAAAAATGACACCTTTCAAATACAAACCAAAAAAAGCAAGTGGATTTTTTAAGCCTCAAATCGATGGGATTGTATGTTACTTTTTTCTTTTTTTAAATTGCATTTGCTTTTCCATCTAACCGTTTGAATCCAGAAGGTCACAGGCATCTCTCTCTGCCGGGTCTGGCCATTTGCTGGCTTCCATTGGCTTCCATTGGCTTCCAGCGCTGAGATCCATTCTGATCCAATTTCCCATATACCCAAGCACAAAATTAAAGTCCAAGGAATATAAACGGCCACCGGTATTATACTGACCTTGGTGACCAGTGGCAACATCATGGGCACTGGAGGGCTAATCCCAGACCTATAATGATGCTCGTCTCTCGATAGAAGCGGACCCGCGGGCTGAGGTAGGTTATAAGATCAACGACCAGCGCCAAGGGACAGAGTCCTGTAGAGTAGTCATGATCCAGACAGTAGGTCAGGCAAAGGTGCAAGGTCGAATGCAGGCTGGGGTCAAGGCAGGCGGCACAGGAGCGGTGGTCGGGGGGGTCACAGGCTGAGGTCATCAACAGGGAATCCAAAAGACCAGGGAGGGCTCAGGAACAGGAATCAGAACACAAGTCTGAAGAAAAAGCATACCATGCTCAGGCAGGGGCTGGAGTCACTGACTGCTATTTAGCCCTGGAACATTGCAGCCAATTACCAAGTCCTGCAAGTAGATCTGCCAGAACCAAGATGGCCACAACAGCACATAAGGGCAAGTTCCAGCAAAACCCTGGACTGGAACCCTTACAAGACCTCACATTTAAATTGTTCCGTTAGTTTTAATTTTTGAAGGGTTGCTTAAATAGATCCTATATATGGCTTAGCACTTGTCTCAAACCACTGCATCTTTGAAAGCATCCTGAACTAGCTCTTGACACAGACAGCACATGTGGCATTCCTTGGAGTTAGACATTTGTTATGCTTGAAATGTCATATGTTTTAAAACAGGTATTGATTATAAAACAGATGTTTAAAAATGATAGAACAGGGGACTGAGTGCTTCCAGTTTACGGCAATTCCAAACTTTGTTAAAATAATAGGGTGTGTTTTGGTTACATTCTGTTTTGCCCCTATATGTGTGGAGGTCGCTGTAACATATTGTTTAACGATGCTGAGAATCTCCCAGTCTCTGTTTTGTGTGAGGAATATCTCTCTTTCTCAACTCGTTACATTTTTAGGAGCTAATAATCAGTAGTTGATTACTCCTCCAATAATTCAGATGTGAAGGCAGTCTTACTCATGTGAGTGAGCCTCATTTATTGGAAGGCAGCCTTATTCATATAAGTGAGCCTCATTTATTGAAAGGCAGTTTACTCGTGTGAGTG
This sequence comes from Ascaphus truei, assembly GCA_036426205.1. Lineage (NCBI taxonomy): Eukaryota > Metazoa > Chordata > Amphibia > Anura > Ascaphidae > Ascaphus > Ascaphus truei. The sequence goes on along the minus strand of WSYH01000129.1, from coordinate 108,789 downwards.
AGCCTCATTTATTGGAAGGCAGTCTTACTCGTGTGAGTGAGACGCATTTATTGGAAGGCAGTCTTACTCGTGTGAGTGAGCCTCATTTATTGGAAAGTGGTGTTACTCGTGAGTGAGCCTCATTCATTGGAGGCAGTCTTAACTCGTGTGAGTGAGCCTCATTTATTGAAAGGCAGTCTTACAATGTGAGTGGACCTCATTGGAAGGCAGTCTTACTCATGTGAGTGGCCTCATTATTGGAAGGCAGCTTTATTCATGTAAGTGAGCCTCAATTGGAAGGCAGCCTTACTCATGGATGCAAACTCATTCCTTGATAGGTAGTCTTATTAGTAGCAATCTCACCCATGTGGAACGAGTCTCACTCTCTAGAAGGCAGCCGCGCCTCTTTTGATTCAGTGTCAACCTTTGGAAGGCTGTCTCTTCTTTGGAAGTAAGCCTCACTGGAGGCATTTACAAACGTCCTCAGTAATTGACCTGAAATACTTTATTATAATTTCAGTCACTAAGTCAGGATTTAAAATATCCATCATTCTGATCCTCATATCTCAGCAACTAGGGGTTCTTGGCTCATGAAAGTCTTGCCCAGATCCACAAAAGGGGGATAAGCTTTGGCATGCCTTGATATGAATGGGAGAAAGGTGTGCTAAAGCTTGGCACCCTTTGTGGATCTGGACCATAGTGATTGATGTGTTATAGTGTCTCACAATGCAATATATATGATCTTTAGAAGTTCTAGTGGTAAGATTAAAACGTCTCCAACTGACTTCTCTTGTGTCTTTCGTAGCAGAGCTGTCGCAGTGCAATACCTCCATATAGTTATAATTCTGCGTGTATTATTTGGGAAATGTTTGTAATACTGTAGACGTTGGAAATTTGCAAAAGAAAGTGAATGGAACTTTCCAAGAAAAACACTAATAATATTACAATGCTTGAGGGGAAAGAACCCCTTTTCACCTAATGAATTAGTTCTCCCCAAAAAATGTGTACAGTAGTAAATATCTACTGTATGTCTACAATAAAACATAATCATTATAGGTTTTACATGTGCGGCTTACCTAGTATGACCAGTACGACCTTTGTGAGCATTCTATTCTCTCTCCACTTCACCAACACACCCTCCTATCCCCATTTCTTCATCTCGTTCCCCCCACCATGCATGTACCCATACACTGCACATTATTTATACACCTCTCTACCACAAACTTCTTTCACCCCTCAATAAAAGCACCCCCAAAATCCTCTATTCACACCCTCTATCTACTCTTCCGCTGCTGGGGGTCTCCCCTAATCCTGAACCCAGACATACACAACCTGCGCTCACCCGTGCTCCCTGCCATCTCTTCACCTGAAAAGGTGTAACCTTCTGATTTAATACTGACTAACCTTAAAAACTCACCCACACAAATCAAGCTTCCCAACAGCCTGCACTCATGGCTCCTGTCCCACAAACCCGCAGTATCCTACCAACCATTGTGGTCAAGCACAGCCACCTACAGCACTTATTCCCTCACCTGCTGCTCTCGTAAGTTCCCCATCATCCCTCTTAGATTGTAAGCTCTTCGGGCAGGATTTCCTTTCCTACTGTCTGATTGTGCTGCGCTTAGTGTATTATTATAATTCCCTGTACTGTATTCTTTGGGAAGCGCTGAGTACACTTTTGGCACGATATATAATAAAGATATACATACATACATATGCAGGTAATAGAAGATAGGGATAAGGAGGAGGGCCACCCCACCGCTGACTGATAGGCGTTGTCTAGGGTTGCCAGGTGGTTTCTCCTAAAAATACCCCTCCCCCCAATACATAAAAAATACCCCCCCAATACATAAAAATACCTCCCCAAAATATAAAAATACCTCCCAATAAATATAAAATACCTCCCCAACATATAAAAATACCCCCCCCAATATAAAAAAAAAACTAGCCCCCAAAATAAAAAAAACCCCCACCAATAAAAAAAACCACCCCACAAACCCCCTCTAAACAATAAAATACCCCCCCAATACATATAAAATACCTCCCCAACATAAATATAAACAAAATAATACCAATAACAATAACAATAAAAATCCTCCCCACTTATATAATATATAATCCCACATATAAAATCCACCAAATAAAATACCCCCCAATACATAAAAAATACAACCCCAACAATACATATAAAATATACCCCCCCCCAATACATATAAAAAATACACCCCCCCAATACATATAAAAATACACCCCTCCCAATACATATAAAAATACACACCCATACATATAAAAAAATACAACCATCCTCCCCATACATATAAAAATACCTACCCAGTACATATAAAGTACACCAACCCCAGTACATATAAAAAACAACCCACCCCAATACATATAAAAGTACACCAACCCCAGTACATATAAAATACACACACCCCAATAAACTATAAATATACACCCCCCATACATAAAAAAATACCCCCACCAATATAAAATAACACCCCAAACAAAAAAAACACCCACATATACAATATACCCCCCAAACAAAAAAATACACCCCAATACATATTATATATATGGGGGGGGGTATATATTTAATCTCCCCCTATATTAAATACCCCACCCCCCAATACATAAATATACAACCCCCAGTACATATAAAAATAGACACCCCCAATACATATAATATACACCCCCAATACATATAAAATACAACCCTAATACATATACAAAATACAACCCCAATACATACTGTATACAAATTACCCCCCAATACATATAAACAAACACCCAACATATTTATATAGGGGGGGTATATTTATATCTCCCCCATACATATAAAAATACACCCACCCCCAAACATATAAATATACACCCCCAGTACATATAAAAAAACACCCCCCAATACATATAATTACAACCCCCAATACATATAAAAAGATCAACCCTAATACATATAAAATACACCCCCCAATACATATAATGTCCGGTATTACCTCTCATTTTTTACCGGACGCAGGGGCAAAAACCGGTTGTCCGGTTCAAAAACCAGCACCACCTGCGCAACCTTAGCCAGTGTCCTAGCAGCTACCGGGATCTTGTCCTGGCTCTGCCAGACACCTGGCAACCCTAGCCGGTGTCCTAGCAGCTACCGGGATGCTTGTCCTGGCTCTGCCAGGCACCTGGCAACCTAGCCGGTGTCCTTGCCGTGTCCCCGAAGTACAAATCTATTGAAAGGTTTTTCAGAGGCAATTCTGTGGTGGCCACATTTTCGCCACGGGTGCTGCCACTGTTGGCTTAGCCATTTCTGCATTGGTTTTCCACCCTCCCAGCTTTGCGTATGCCTGCTAGAGATACAAACGAATAATAAATAAATATTAATTGTCATGACCAATGGACTGTCTTGTACACTGGGCAACTTCCCGTTTCCCGACACTGCCGTCCTCTATGGAGGGCTGGCTCCTCTTGCAGAGAAGAGGTTTAACTTGTTTGCTGGTAGTCCCAGCCGTGCAAATACAGCGGCTTCTCATTGAGTGTATTTCTTCTCTCTTGCCATTTTATGCCTTCTGTTTTCATGATGTATTTTATTTGTATTCATTCTAGCTAGTGCCAATGTTTGCAACGTGGTCTGATGAGGCACAGCGAGTGGAAGACGGTCTTGACGTTCTAGACAGCAGTGGCACAGTCGTTGGGTTCCTCAGAATTGCTGCAAAACCACGTGTGTATTTCATGTTTTCCTCTAATTCCACGTGGCTTAATTCCCAGCCAATCAGTGACCTGGGGGCACTTCTAATGCTCTGAGAGCGTCTCGTGTCCACACAGTTCTTTGAAGTGGGCACCTATTAGCCTAATGTTAGATACCCTCTTAAGACAGGGGTTCTCAACTCCAGTCCTCAATCCTCTGAGCCACCTGTGCTGAAGCAGGGACTGAGCCACCTGTGCTGAAGCAGGGACTGATTGAGCCACCTGTGCTGACGGGATATCCTGAAAATCGGAGCTGTGGGGGGGTAGTGAGACTGGAGGAGTCCCTTTCTACTAAATAATGAAATGTCAGTAATATTGAATTTTACTTTTTCCTCGATCATTTTGGTGTGCTGTTTTTCAGTCCCCAATATTGTTGATCAGCTTTTAACTGACTAATATGATATACTTTTTATTACCCCAGCCTACCATCTATAATACCGCGCTCGCCCCCCAAAATCTTTTGTGTGAAACATCCAGCTGTTTTCATTTTCGTTCTGAACAACTGTTATAAAAGCTTTTAAATGTGGCCATATGCTTCTTGCTTTTTTTCAATGCGTATTTTCTGCAAGCCCAGCATGGCTTCATCCTTGGGTTTTATCAGAATATTAAAATATTATCGTTATATATGTATTTCTATAAAAAGATTTATTAGAGCTGATTTGAGTTTCTGCAGTTTTAGGTGTAAAATATTCTTGCAAGCTGCACATAAAATAAATACAAAAATATATGTTATGTGGGGTCTCTTAAATGGTCTAATTATATTTATAAGGTGTTACATTATCATTAATGAGGTTATTTCAAACGCTTCTTTTAGTGTCAATGTAACAAGAACCTTTGCTCAGCCACTTTCTTCCAGGAAGTGGTTATAAGGACAGTACAGGATAGGACGTGAGCATGTATAATAATGGGCGTATTCTTTCTTCCCGAAAGTGGTTATAAGGACGTACAGGATAGGACTTCAGCATGTTATAATAATGGGACGTATTTTCCAGGAAGTGGTTATAAGGCAGTACAGGATAGGACTTCAGCATGTATAATAATGGGGCGTATTCTTCTTCCAGGAAGTGGTTATAAGGACAGTATAGGATAGGACTTCATGCATGTTATAATAATGGAGTGTATTCTTTCTTCCAGGAAGTGGTTATAAGGAAGTAAGGATAGGAACATCAGCATGTTATAATAAGGGGCGTATTCTTTCTTCCAGGAAGTGGTTATAAGGACAGTACAGGATAGGACTTCATGCATGTTATAATAATGGGGCGTATTCGTTCTTCAGAAGTGGTTATAAGCAGTACAGGATAGGACTTTCATGCATGTTATAATAAGGAGATGTATTCTTTCTTCCAGGAAGTGGTTATAAGGACAGTAACAGGTAGGGCCTTCATGCATGTTATAATAATGGACGTATTCTTTCTTCCAGGAAGTGGTTATAAGGACAGTACAGGATAGGACTTCAGCATGTTATAATAATGGGACGTATTCTTTCTTCCAGGAAGTTGTTATAAGGACAGTATAGGATAGGACTTCATGCTGTTATAATAATGGAGATGTTTCTTCTTCAGGAAGTGGTTATAAGGACAGTCAGGATAGGACTCTCAGCATGTTATTAATGGGACGTATTCTTTTCTTCCAGGAATTGTTATAAGGACAGTATAGGATAGGACTTCATGCATGTTATAATAATGGAGATGTATTCTTTCTTCCAGGAAGTGGTTATAAGGACAGTACAGGATAGGACATCAGCATGTTATAATAATGGGGCGTATTCTTTCTTCCAGGAGTGGTTATAAGGACAGTACAGGATAGGACTTCAGCATGTTATAATAATGGGGACGTATTCTTCTTACGGAAGTGGTTATTAAGGACAGTTTAGGATAGGACTTCAGCATGTTATAATAATGAGACGTATTCTATCTTCCAGGAAGTGGTTATAAGGACAGTACAGGATCAGGCCTTCATGCATGTTAATAATGAGAGTATTCTATCTTCCAGAAGTGGTTATAAGGACAGTTTAGGATAGGCCTTCATGCATGTATAAAATGGACTATTCTTTCTTCCAGGAAGTGGTTATAAGGAACAGTACAGGATAGGACCTTATGCATGTTTAATAATGAGACGTATTCTTTCTTCATGCGTTGACCTCATTTCTCGAATAAAAGCCAGGTGTGAACAGACAACATAAGAAACTGTGTGGCTACTCGTAATAATACTTGTATTTTTATATATGGCGATAATTTCCAACGCGTTTTGCAGTCGAGCTTCATGCAGCCGTTACTCCTGCGGTGCATGGAGGCATCGCTGATGCTTGTAAATGGAGTAAAATGCCAATATGGCCTTTTGATTATGAAAGCGTATGTATGAAGAAACACATGTGAATTCACGGGTAACCATACAATCGAGACGTAGCCTAACTTTCCATTGGACCGTGGCCAAGAAAGCATTTTCAAGTAAATCCTTCAAAGTGCGGTCTCCTCTAGGACAGAGATACAAGTAGAGCTCTACTCACAAGCTCATAATGCAATTCTCCATTTAATGTGACAGCCAGGAACAGTGGAAAGACAACGTCTCGGGTCCGTAGGACCTTCCATGTGGTGCTGCACAAGCCGGATTCTCCTCGCCTGAAACTGTTTCCCCGCACTTTGGAATTGGTCAGAAAGCATTTGCCAGGCTGTGATCCAGACATTGAAATATTGTCTATACAAAAAAGCAGCATTAAAACTCATGCAGAACTTCAACCACCAAAAGGTTACCGTTTAACCAATATATATTATTTTCAAGACCACAATGTGTTGGGCAGTTTATTGAAATAGTTATTTTTCCATGCAGATGGATAGCGATAGACATGACATTTGCAGTAAAGGGATTTCCTGAGATCAGCAGAAGGGAAGGGATGGCCTGGGCTGAAACTAAACTCGCAAACTGGCGTTTCATTTTGCGGTTATAAAACTCCGTAGCTGTGTAATATACCTTTAAAGCGCTTTCTGCTCTGTTCCTTTGTTTCTTTACATCATCTTCTCCCACAATCTGAACTGGGGACCCCCCAAAGCAGAATCATGCTATTTTCATCTTTAAATCCTCCTGGGCGCCAAGGGACCTGTGTTTGAATCCCCCCAACAATGTGGCGCCTGGCTCAGCCTCACCGCCGACAGCCTGGTTATTGCGTGCAAAGTCACTCGCATCATAAAGATGCAGAGATAGCCGCAGCCACACGTGTTTCTTATGCTGTTCTCTTGTCTCTATCTTTTCAGGCGCTGATAGAAACGGCTCTCACCGAGTGGTTCTTCCAATGCCTATTCTGGTTCTACCACCGATCATAATGTCTGTATTGAAAGTAAGCGCTAAGACCAAGTAACAATTCAGTGAGTTGTACGCTAGTATCTAAGTAAAGATTGACAATGAACCAGTTGCAGTGAATGTTGATATCAAGTATCTACACACCTCCAGTCTGCCACATGTTCTGTCCTTCTTTAGAGTAATGTAAAAAAGTTGAATTTGTGTGTTTCCTAGATTTAAAAAGAAATTTGTGATTGTACATTCGACACTGGCAATAAAGGCCAGAGAGTGGCATAAAGGCGAGAGTAGCAGTAAAGGCCAGAGAGTGGCCTTCACCATTCTCTGGCCTTCAATGCCACTCTCGGCCTTCAATGCCACTCTGGCCTTCATGCCAGAGAAGTAGGTAGCGAAGGTCAGAGTGTGGCGCAAAGGCCAGAGAGTGGAGCAAAGGCCAGAGAGTGGCAGACAGTAAGGAAAGAGAGTGGCCTTCAATGACCACCTGGCCTTCATGCCAGGTGTGCAGCAAGCGGTCCAGCAGCGTGTGGCACGCGAAGGTCAGCGCTGTGGCAGCGAAGGCCAGAGAGTGGCAGCAAGGCCAGACACCAGTAGTATAGTACCGTTCCATAGCGTGTCGGGGATTCGAGCGTAGTGGAAATCTGTTCTATGCACAATGATAGCACTGTGAGAGGCCACAAATATTTTGTTTAACATAAATATTCTCTCATAAACTATTTCATGACAAAATAATAACCAGAGTGTTGTGGTGCGGATTAAATTATAGTAGACCGTGCTTTACAAGCCTCGTGTATAACTGAGATAATCACAATCTACACTAAGTCTCCAGACAAGTAAATATATACTTGTGGACGTAATATTACACTGCACCTTTTAATGTAATGTAACCTTAAACTCTCTGGGAGAAAGAAAAGCACTATCTTCTTACTGGTTTCTGCAATTGTAGTCCTTGAATACCGGTGGTGTTCTCCATCACAGGGGCATTCACTCTTAGTGTATGTCATAATCATTTTGTCACTAAAAACCTATTTTGTATCATCCATCTCTTATCATTGTACAGACAATAATCCTACTTTATTGCAGAAAGACCTCCCAAGGTCAATGCTTTTGAAATTCTGCATGTCTCTTTCACGATTCTTTCCCATGAATGATGGAAACCTCTGTACCACTATTCCATCAATGAAGAACTATCTTGTTTTGAGCAACTGTGCTGAAGCAGGGACTGATTGAGCCACCTGTGCGAAGGCAGGGATATGCTGAAAAGCTTGACCTGTTGGGAGGGGGGAGGGTTTGAGATGACTTGGGGAGCACTCCTGCTTCAAAGATATGACAAGCGACAAGGATCCCGATAGCATCCGGCACAGCTCCATGTCACTTCCTGGCCCAGCGCCTTCTTCCTGAAGCCTTACATCTCCTCCCGGGGCAGCTCCCTTTTATCTTCTGCACCGGCCCCAATCTCGTGTGCCAAAAGCTAGCTGGAGAGAACCCTCACCTCTTGAAAAAAACCGCTTCTCCTGATACAGATCACTGCCCCTGCCCCTTTTTACCTTCAGCCACACTTCCCTCCGCACACCTAGATAACACACGGGCACGGTGGCCTCATCACTGCCCCTGCTCCCCACCACCCCTCTATGGCAGGATCTCTTGGTGACCAATCTGTAGCTGTAAGTACTATTTCAGAAGCTTGTAATCCCAAGACAGGTATAAACAAGAATCTCCTTCACCTGAGACAAAGCAGAGATTATCACGTGGAAAATTCCAAAAGCACAATAACAACGCCCTGAAGAGGATGTTAGTGCATTACTTGTCACATAATGATCCAGGTCATTATTAAAATTATGTCAGTTTTTTTTGGTAAAACGATATTTTGACAATGTTTGACTGCATTCACCAAAACACATCTAGTAGAAATGTCATATATGCTTAGATTCTTGAAGGGTGTGAGACTTAGCCTGCAGGACAGAAGTAGGTCACATACCTAAATCTATCCCCTGCCCTCCAGGACAGCAGCTTCAAACATTGCAAGACGGTCCTTTATCTGCAATCTGGATTTATGCAGAGATACCCCCCATCATATATATTTTAACATTGTCGTTGCAGGTTAAATGGCAACGGAAGAGTTCAACAAAAGTGCCAATTTTATGCTCTTTTAATAGCGTGAAGTAATATGTCTCTGGTATCCCTTCCCTTTATTATGGTTGAGGCTCCCAATGGATCCTTTCCCAGTTACGATGGAAGATCTTAACTGATGTATCATGCCGTGATCTGCAACTGGTATATTATTGTTAGGAGGATTGGCGAGTGATATTCAAAGCTGCTCGAGGACAAAAACCGGAGTGTATGAGATTGGGTAATGTGGACCAATGCATTACATTTTAATGGCCGGTTTCTCGCTTGGGTGTATGGTTACGGTCACGCAAGATGTCAAGATGGATCTCAATATAAAAACAATACAAATGCAAAATATTTAATATTTGACTTAAACAGGGATTAGCCCTGAACATGAAAAGTAATCGACACCAATTGGGGTTGACACTAAATTATATGTGAAACAGATACTCACCACGGCCATGTGTGAGCCACTTCACATAGATGGGGTCTTGAGTCAATATATAGGCCCTCTCCTCTCTTGATCACCAGTTGGACCGAGTTAGGGGTTATTGTGAGTAGATGGCGTCACTCCGTGGTCCAATAGGAAAATGGGCAAAGCCACAGTGAATAATCAATGTAGTTAATGGTAACAAATAAACATAGTCAAAATCATACTTTAAAAATGCACAGAGCAGCTCCGGATCTCTCGGCACGTCCTCTGCTTTACGGTGAACCCCCGTGTTCCCGCATGTAAGAGTAAGACTGTATTACAGTGCGCTGGCTATAAGCTGCTACAGTATGTTGGTACTTAAAACCCATATTAGCCTTTAGTTGTCGATTACTTTGTGAATAATAGCGGCTGTGTGAAACAGTGGAAGTTGAATTGGAAAATGTGGTGCCGTTGGTAAACATCATATATTCATCTGAATACATTACAAAGTCCTAATTTTTCTAAAGCTGGGATCAACAAACGACCTGTTATCGAGAGGTTTCACAGGGTGTCTTACAAAGTCTGCAAGAACTTTTCGCCGAGTTAACCAGGACGGGTTGTACATCTCCACACCAGATCGCAGATAATAATACAAGCATTTACATATCACGTATATGAGCAAACTTGAACAGGTGTTAGAATGTACAAGAGAAATCCTAATGCAAATGTGGAACATATCGAGCAAGGGTTCTTGTAATCCTTCAGCGAAGTAATCCTCACACACACATGCAAGAACACCTGAGTCACATCTTATTAAGTATAAAAACTATTCCCATAAGTGTCAAATCTGTACATTTCTAATAGACACGTCCTATTTCAGCAGAGGGGAGGAAATCAAACATAGTCCCCTATGCAGGGGGGTGCTCACTGCACTACTCCAGGTCTTCAGACCCGACCCCCCCCCCAAAACAGGGTCAGGTTTTTAAGGATAACTCGCTTTCAGACAGGTGGCGCTCAGATCAGTGGTTCAAGTCGAAGACTGGGCCACCTGTACTGAATGCGTGCCCTATGCATTTTGTGACTACTTCTCTTCTTAGGGCAACTTCCTCGTATAGGCCTGTAAGAGACTGCAGAGGTTGCACAACCAGGGAAACCGATTTGGGGGAAATAACCAGGCTTTATTCCAGAGCCCCGTAGCTTTAAGCCAATACCATTTTAAGGAAGCACACAATGAAACAACACAGCCTCCCCTCTGTAAGGGCGAACTCACGTTCCCAGTCCCTATCTGCAGGGCTGGGAGGATAAGCCTCTTTCCAACCTATAACTCCAAAGTTCAAAGTGGTACTTACAGCAGGGGCCCTTTATGTCAGTCCTCTGGGTCAGGTTGAATGTCCATGTGGGGTCTTCACTCCTCTGGCGGGTTCCAGAGTCCAATGTGCCCTGAATAATACAGTTTGGTACCTGGTGTCTTGCAGCAGCACAGCCTTCTGTGCTCAAGACAAATGTTAAGAGGCGGCCTCTGTCACCACTGTGCCCCCCTTAGATTCGTCGTTGCCCCCCACCACCCCGTCTGACACCCCTCATAGACAGTGATAGCCCGTCTTCACCAGTGCTGGAGACTAGCTCGCACTTCCATATCAAAATGAACAGAGACGAACACTATAATCTATCACGGAAAGACTTCTTCACAGCATTTTTGAATTAGGGGTCATAACAAATGAGATAATAACCCATTTAACACAATGCATTCACCAACCACTCAAGTCGATGTGAACTCTTATAAAACGCGCCAGTGCCCGGACTCCCCGCCATATAAGTAAGGGTCATGAGGATTTCTCTACTTGTTCAATCGTCGCGAAGCAGTCGTGACCAATGGGGATTGCTTTCAGACACATAGAACAAGGACCCGTCGTACTGTTTACCATGCAAACGGAGAAGATATGTTTTGTTTCTACTAAGTGAGAATGGGCTTTAAAACCTCTTTGCTGCCACAGGGGCCTGCATATGCGTTGTAACAGGGATAAGTGTGTGAGAAGTTTTTGGAATCCTACCTGAGAAACACCTGACCCTAGAACACATGAAAGGGCTAGGTCCGGAAGATTTCCCAATCTCGGGCGTCCTAAACAGTTTCGGGGCGGGCGCCTAAATTGTTTGGGAGCCGGGTCCTAAATTGTTGGGGAAGCCACCTCCCTGTTTTTTGCCCAATAACTCTACAAGGGCCACCACTGGGCCCGAAAATCTCTGCGGATGACAGTAGTTCTCCCGAAAGCAAACTTTTTCATGTGGAAGGGACATTACTACACCGAGCGCAAAGTGCCCAGGTGACACTAAGGAATGATGCCGAAATGTAACAAAACACTTGCTGAACACTTGTGATGAGTCTTAGCACAGGTGCGTAATTCCTGCGTGACAGACGCAGATGTAAGACAGAACACAAGGTTATACAGAAGAAGAACGTCAAGAATGCAAGTTCTTTGTGTGCAGATTGTCAGATCACTTTTTTATACCTTAGACTGGCAAGTCCCAGCTGTCAGGATGTCTCCCAGTCACACATTTGGCCATAGATGATAACGTTGCTGTGCTCGTAACTGTTACAGAGAATTAGGAGTGCCAATTATAGGCGGTAGGCTTGGTAAGTCTCAATTACACAGCTGGGAAGGAGTATGGGAAATTCATTCATTGTGTCTGACTCTACGCGACCGGTGACTCAACTCACAGTTCCCTAAGGGCCAACCAAAAGTCGGGTTTTTTTAGGATATCCCTGCTTCAGCACAGGTTGCTCAATTCAGTCAGGCTCAGTCTTCGACTGAGCCTCTGATTGAGCTACCTCAGTGATGATGCTGGGCCTGATTGAGCCACCTGTGCTGATGTAGGGATAATCCTGAAACCTGGACCTGTTGGTGACCCTTGAGTAACTATGGAGTTGGCATCCCCTGGCTACAGAAAAGACCAAAGAGCCAAGTGAGTGTATCTTCAATGTATATCAAAGATCGTCCCAAACCTCGCCTCATTCAGCCCCATTATCAATTCATACAGGGGGTAATTGCATTCGAGATTCGTGGGGGTTAGGGGGGGGGGGGGGACTTTGGGGGCCTATGCAGAGAGCAAACGGTTTAAAAAAATTGGAGATTGAAAACACTTGAAATCATAATGGCGCTAATGTATCTCCATCATGCCAGGAAGGAAGGATAAGTGCAAGTATCACCATGCGAATATGTAGAGTTGAAAAACCCGTGATTGAGCAGGCGTAGAAGAAACTGCTTTGGACAAAACCGGATATTATTGGCTGGTTATGTCCCTACTGACCGCGCTCACATGCAGTTTCTCTTTCTCTTGCCAAACTTTTGTTGGCGTGCATAATGGAGAAACATCTCTCATGTTTTTGGCGACATGAGACGGGAAAAGATTGTTTTCGGCCCTTATGCATACCGGCGGTTTGAACAATACAGATGAAATGTAGGTTGCGCTCGCAACCTTTGCAAGGGAACAACAGGCGACGCGGCCGTTTTAAAACAAAAACCAAAAAATTGCCGTGCTTCCTCTCTTTTACCCTCTTTCGCCGCCATTTCACATACATGTTCTGTTGAAAAACAATGTCCCTGCAGCCTGGCGATTTATTACCGCGCATCTCTGTCTCTCTGCATGAGGCCTTGGAGTTGTAGGCAAAGGACAATTACTATATATAAACTAAAAGAATACGCTTTATTTAAAGAGGTTTTGTTAAAATAATGTTGTTCGCTCTCATCAGTATGTAGCCCCCATGCCTGAGTCCCTTCATTATCACATAATATGGGGATTCTTGGTGTGATTCCTTATAAAAAAAACTCCCCCACAACATAGTCCCGCTAATGACCATACGAATTGAACATACCTGTACTATTTGCTGCAACCCCCCCTAATTTAAAAGCAACACCCCATCCTGCCTTTATTTTGATCTCTGTAATGTTTCGAATATCAAAAGTGTTTTTTAACTGCTGTGACTGTCCAATCGTCCCACTTGTAACAGCATATTATTGGGGGATGGGTGGGGTGGCCTCGTGTGACTACTTAGATGTAATAACTGTAACACCGTTTAAGGGGGGAAAAGCACAACCCTGCCCGCGTACCCCTCAATAAGGGATATACCACGTGCGTTGAAATACAAGTCAATGATATGAAATGAAATACAACCACAAATGATAAAATTAATAAATTACCGGTTGATAAAGTGACCAACCGTAAAGATTCGGAAGTCCTGCAGCCAGGAGGTCACGAGTTGTTCCAATCCTTTGTTGGTCCTTTGCGAAAAAAGATTGTCCTCCTCTGCGCTGTCTTCCTCAATCGGAGCTCAGGACATAATTTAAGAAAACAAAAAGGAAGAGAAAACAGAGTGGTAGGACACAACTTTGTGCGTGTTTCAACCAAAACAAAATGTTTTTCTTGGGGTGAATAAACCGCTCCGGTTATATGACCACTCTCCACCCAGAAACTGTGGCAGGTACCCTGGATTACCCCTGACTGTCTCCAACCTGGGGGGTAGCGCTTACTTGTACGACTTGGACTTACGCATTCCGGACCGGACTGCGTGGTTTGTGGGTCAGTGCCTTTCCATCCCCACCTCAGCCCGACGGTCCTTTAGTCCTGTTTGGGTGAGACACAGCGTGACACATATGTCAGCCCAACACACATGGTGGCGCCCCGAGTTTAGACACATTGAGGAATGCCTTCCGGCAACTATCTATACCGGATCAATCTCCCACTATAAGGAACAACTAGTTTCCCACTCAAACAAAAGATGTTGACACCCTGACCCCCCGAGCAAGTTAGATGCCTGACCTGGTTCAAACAGCCAACCCCGGCCGAATTGACCGTCTTCCGCCCCCACAGACGCTACCTATGAACCCACGACTGCCTACGCCCAATCAGTCTGCGGGATCCCAACGGTTGCGGGGGTTTCTGAAACAGTTTCTATACAGTTGAGCTGCTTCCCTATCCACTTCCCTTTCCTCAAGCAGCACAGCCGTGGCGTACATACTCTCCTTGCTGACTGACGCCGCTCTGGCGTGGGCTCTCCCATCTGCGAGCAACGCCCCGATTGACGTCAGATCTCGCCCTCTTCATCGCAGCGTTCAGAAGGGTGTTTGACACCCCGGGAGCGTAAAGGTTAAGGTTACCGCCTCCATCTACTCTGCCTAATATTTTACAGAGAGGGGACGAAACGTGGCTCGCTAGCCCGGAATTTCAGACGGGTGGCTACGGAGACCGGCTGAACGATGAGGCCCTATCCGCAGTATTTTATGGCAGAGCCTGGATGAACGTAGTTTTGAAGGACGAATTGGCATCCTCGATCGCCCCCGCTGGATTTAAGACCTTGGTAACCGTGCATCGCAAGCATCAGCGTCCCAAGAGAGAAAGATGGAGGAGAAACAACAAACATCCATCGAGCGTTACAATCGTCATACTTTCCACATAGTCATTGTACTACCCACAGCTCACGCTATGGAAGAACCCATGCAGATGGGAGGGACCAAGTCTTCGCCTCGAGAGGCAAACTGGAAGAAGAAGGGCGGGTTTATGTCTCTCCTGCCGGCAACACACGGACACTGGTAAACCGGGAAAACGCCAAAGGCTCAGTGAGTATCGTATTAGGCAGGATCATGTGGTGACCGCAACCCTTTCCCCCTCCTCAACCCTCCACTAGGATTACCTACCCATCTCCATATTCGGTGATGAGACCTTGACAGTTCATACAATGGGCTTTCGGATTCAGGGGTCAGGGGGGGAACTTAGTCTGATAAGGAGTTGCGATCAAAATAGGATACCCTTGGTACCCAAAGCAACTTCGACCCGGTCGCCTTGAAGCCATCGCGGACGACCCTTGCAGGCCCCACGTTCATTCCCTTCCAACTTACACCTATCAAGATCTCGACGGTCTCATGACTTCCCACGCCGAGACAATAACACTGGACGTTATCCACACTCCCTCGTGGACATTATTCCCGGTGTCGAATGGACAGAGTCACGCCTTAAGATTGGAGTTCCTTTGATTGGAAAATTGTATGTGGTGTCTGACCTTTAAAGGCAGTGGCAGGCATGGAGGTACATGGAAAAAAACATACAGAAAACACCAGGCGCACAACGCTCATAGTGTATTAATGATCTCTCTTAGTAACCAACGTATAAGGTAAGTATGTGAGTACATAAAGGTTAAATTAAAACAAAGATATTTCGGGGTATATGGTACCCACAACACCACGGACGCTTCGTGATGGTCTCGTGGGGCTCTCTCCTTCGCACTCAACCAACCTCGGTGTAGGGCCGTGAAATCTCCACTCCAATAGCATGGTATTTTGCCTATCGCCTTTCGGGTTGGCTAGTGCACATCTCAGCAGTCCAGATACAAAGAACCCTCGAGCTGTCTTTGTAGGCCCGGCAATGCATCAATCTCCAGTGCAAGGGGCAGCGGAGCGCACGCTGTTCAGCGTCCGGTTGAACACTCCGGGCTGTGACGTCACACATGCAGCGAGACTCGTCGCAAGTCTACACGACACCGGATCAGTTCTCTGCGGAGGGCTGGGATACAGAGGGTTCGCAATATTCTTAGTCCAACGCGTTCGAAACCGCATGGGTCTCTTATCAGGAATTAAAGACTATCAGTCTATTGGCATTTAAATACCCCTCGTGCGTCACTCATTGGTCCTCATTAAGATTTCAACAAATAGCAACGCTACGGAGGAGTCACAAGAGCTCCACGGCAACGAGAATGCATCCTAACAAGACAAACTAAAATCAAACTTTATTTATACAAATATAACAAACAGTATATAAAAACGGTTGACTCTAAAATAAAGAAAAAAGATTAGTACACACTAAATAAAAACAGATGTAATGGAAACTGATAAAAAAATCTATGCAACCAACATTAATGTATTTGCAGAAGAAGCACAAGCTAAAAACAATGAAAGGAGGTCATGGATCCTGACCAAGATACAACTGCCGGATGGTAATGAAGACTTCGCGGTGTGTCGACAACGCCAGGACAGAGGAACTTCCGCCACATACGTGCGTACGATTTGTCCATCGTCTTCTACACGGAAACAATTCCCCGCGATCGTACCCATATCTATACCTGAGACCCAAGCTATGAGACAATATAGAACCCCCCACAAAACCAAGACAAAGCTCAGTTTTAGCAATCCAGTGAGACTCATCACACTGGTACCAAACACCCAACAATGCCTAAATTATATGTATCATATCAATAAGTAAAAATGCGCTTTTAGTTTGACATTTTTGGCCAAAATTGTTGTAAGCACCTGAGCAACGCCACGGCAAGACCCACAATCAGGGGTCCCTAGCGCTAATATAAATTCTTAATAACCTGTGTAATAACAGGAAAGAATGATTTATAGTAATCTGTTCAACTATTAGTTGCCAAAGTCTAAGTCGCACTGAAGATTTTATTACCTGTACATTACCAGGAAACGCACTCTGTATTAGAGATGTCCCAGCCAACTGCAAGCAGGCAAGTCTTCCCTGAGTGAAGATGCTATGGAGTAGCCCATAACCTTAAAATGTGGGAGTGGGTGAGCTTAAATTCGGAAGGAGTTTGCCCCTCAATCAGCCAGATAGTGGCAAGCATTGTAAAAACATAACCTGGACACCATAAACAAGCTCCTATGGAACCCCCAAAATGGACACAACATGATATAACGCATATGAGTGTCACAGAGGAGTGCTACTGAGCATGGCCAATAATATTTTAAAACCAGAGACAGAACATAAAAAACAAAGACATAAGCTCAGTTTTCAAGGGAAACTTGCCCTGCTTGCCGTTTGGTGTACCATCTCTAATACAGAGTGCTTTTACTGTAAGGTACAGGTAATAACAGCTTCAGTCAGACTTCTTAGAACTTTGCAACTAATATTGCAGATTTACTATAAATGTCATTCTTCCTGTTAGACACAGGTTATTACAGAATTTTATCTTAGAGTTAGGGACCCCTGATATGTGGTATGCCGTGGCTGTTGGTAGCGGGCTTCAACATTTTGGCCCAAAAAAATGTAAACTAAAAGGACCATTTTACTTATTAGGATATGTCTGTGTATATATATATATATATATATATATATATATATATATATATATATATATATATACACATATACTGTATATATTTTTTTTTATTGATTAATACAGTATACAGTATAATGCACTTGATTTTCTCTCAGAAAGGAGCGCCTACAATCACATTTTTTTCTTTGCACAGAGTACACTGTCAGGGTGTTGCTAGTATTCCAATGATTTGGGGTATTGCTGCCTTAACCAGGTGCTAAGCGTGTTTTCACCACCGAGTGCTGATGAAAGTTTGGCGTTCTTGGTGCTATTAAAATGAAAGCCACAACAACAATAATAGCTAATCATTCTATCCAGGTTTTAATATTGATTTATAGCCCCAAACACATACCTTCTATTTATTGATGAATGGTGTCCTGGGCTTCAGTTACTCAAAGAAAAGAAGGTATGGTGTTGGGGCTATTAAATCAATATTAAAAACCTGGATAGAATGATTAGCTATTATGTGTTGTGGCTTTCATTTTAATAGCACAAAGAACGCCAAACTTTCATCAGCACTCGGTGGTGAAAACACGCTTAGCACCTGGTTAAGGCAGCAATACCCAAATCATGGAAATACTAGCAACACCCATGACAGTGTACTCTGTGCAAAGAAAAAATGTGATTGTAGGCGCTCCTTTCTGAGAGAAAATCAAGTGCATTATACTGTTACTGTATTAATCAATAAAAAAAAATATATACAGTATATGTGTATATATATATATATATATATATATATATATATATATATATAATATATATACACAGTGGTCGACAAACCAAAAAATCTACTCGCCGAACAAAAAAATCTACTCGCCACCTATACCACACACGTGTGCTGCTTGGGCCAATAGGAGCTCGACACGATGTTAAATCCACTCGCCGGCGGCGTGCAAATGTATAGGTTTGTCGAACAATGTGTATGTATTATATATATATATATAATATATATATAACAAAAAAGCAGGGTTTATAGTGTGTGGTTTTGTAACTGCTAATACATGTCTTTGCTTTATCTGAGTGTTGCTGCTTTTGTGCCTTTTCTTATGGGAAGACAGGGTTTCTATATATTAATATATTATATATATATTATATATATATATATATAGTGCTCAATAAAAAACTATCCGTGCAAATGTGTTTGTTTAGGTTATTTGGTGATTAAAATCGCAGCTCAACCCTTTGTGAGAGACGGTCCAATTCTCCTTAGACAGATCTTCAAAGGTAGGTTTTTGGGGAGCGCAGAGACCACCATATAAGAAAAAGATATAACAATATATAGTGGTAGTATTTTCTTAAATAGGAGACATTTTTGGTTATGCCATTGGTTCAAATGTAGAGTGATACTATTCGTTATAATATAACTTATATAGAACAACAATGTTGCACTAAGAGTGTGTTCTTCTTATATTGAGGACAAACGCGCTGTGTCCACCGAGCTGACCATCCATGGGTTAAACACTTGCTGTTGATTCACTGGAAAGTGCGAGTCCCCATTCTGTTTTTACCAAGATGTCTCCTATTTAAGAAAATACTACACTATATTGTTTATATTTTTTTTCATATATGTTGGTATCTACGCTCCCCAAAAACCTACCTTGAAGTATACTCTGTGATCAGCTGGCTTTTAATGAAGGGGGCATGAGCAGCTGCCTTTTAATGAGGGGGGCTCCATGAGCAGTGCAGCCCGCTCAGAATTTCAATCCATTCGCTCCCAGAAGGACCCTCGGTGGTTGTGGGTCTCCCCCAATAGCAAAGGGTTAAACCCCATCACCATATATGATGTGATCTGCCAGGTAGTAACTAGAAATGTGCGCAACTTAAAAATATTAGCGCGTTCTGGACAACCATATTCATGCAACAAAACAAAAAGTGTGGAAATAGCAACATTTACAAAAATCGTTAGCACTTTCATCGCAATTAAAGGAGCAAACTAAGCAGGGGGGTCTCCGGAACTGAACCCCATTCATTTGGGCTCCGGGGACCCCATCTTCCCGGATATACAGACCTCCAAAGGGGGAGGTGGTATCTCAGCAAAGTGTAACGTTCCGCGTCAGTTTGGCAAGTAGAAGAAGCCGCACCTGATGATGTCACGACCTTCCTATTGGCTCGCAGGGCGGGGGGAGCTTAGACACCCCGTGATTACCCTGCTAGCTGAGCGGATGGCTACCGCTCCCCATACCGTGGGAAGTATCTCTGGAAGAAGGGGGTCCCCGGAGCTGAAATTAATGGGTTCAGCGAGACCCTCTGCTTCAACCCTATGTGAAACAATATAAAGAGATGGCAGGCTTGGATTGTCGTTAAGATGCCAGTGCATAACACGTCCTTTCCATTTTTGTGACGCTGTCACGCTGACACGGGGTTACAGTATTTCATTAGACTTGAAATCGGGCGCAAGTGACACTTGAAAAAGTGATTTGAAGTTCAATATAGGAGGAGATGGAGAAAAAAAAGCCACACAATGAAATTTCTGTGACCTGGCTCATTTATTTCATTTGTGTTAGAAGTGGGACAACTCTGCACATAGAGATCGCTCGTGCGGCCGAGATGGGAGGAACCTGCTGAACCCCTCAAAAAGTAGCTTTTATTTCACTCACACATTACTGTGGTTTTTGTTTTCCCTGTTCGCAGCATTTGATGTCGTTCCAGTCATTGCATTTCCCACAGTGATATTGCTACAGGGCCCACAAAAAATTGTAAAATTAATAGATGTTAATTAACAAAAATGACACCTTTCAAATACAAACCAAAAAAAGCAAGTGGATTTTTTAAGCCTCAAATCGATGGGTATGTATGTTACTTTTTTCTTTTTTTAAATTGCATTTGCTTTTCCATCTTAACCGTTTGAATCCAGAAGGTCACAGGCATCTCTCTCTGCCGGGTCTGGCCATTTGCTGGCTTCCATTGGCTTCCATTGGCTTCCAGCGCTGAGATCCATTCTGATCCAATTTCCCATATACCCAAGCACAAAATTAAAGTCCAAGGAATATAAACGGCCACCGGTATTATACTGACCTTGGTGACCAGTGGCAACATCATGGGCACTGGAGGGCTAATCCCAGACCTATAATGATGCTCGTCTCTCGATAGAAGCGGACCCGCAGGGCTGAGGTAGGTTATAAGATCAACGACCAGCGCCAAGGGACAGAGTCCTGTAGAGTAGTCATGATCCAGACAGTAGGTCAGGCAAAGGTGCAAGGTCGAATGCAGGCTGGGGTCAAGGCAGGCGGCACAGGAGCGGTGGTCGGGGGGGTCACAGGCTGAGGTCATCAACAGGGAATCCAAAAGACCAGGGAGGGCTCAGGAACAGGAATCAGAACACAAGTTCTGAAGAAAAAGCATACCATGCTCAGGCAGGGGCTGGAGTCACTGACTGCTATTTAGCCCTGGAACATTGCAGCCAATTACCAAGTCCTGCAAGAGATCTGCCAGAACCAAGATGGCCACAACAGCACATAAGGGCAAGTTCCAGCAAAACCCTGGACTGGAACCCTTACAAGACTCACATTTAAATTGTTCCGTTAGTTTTAATTTTTGAAGGGTTGCTTAAATAGATCCTATATATGGCTTAGCACTTGTCTCAAACCACTGCATCTTTGAAAGCATCCTGAACTAGCTCTTGACACAGACAGCACATGTGGCATTCCTTGGAGTTAGACATTTGTTATGCTTGAAATGTCATATGTTTTAAAACAGGTATTGATTATAAAACAGATGTTTAAAAATGATAGAACAGGGGACTGAGTGCTTCCAGTTTACGGCAATTCCAAACTTTGTTAAAATAATAGGGTGTGTTTTGGTTACATTCTGTTTTGCCCCTATATGTGTGGAGGTCGCTGTAACATATTGTTTAACGATGCTGAGAATCTCCCAGTCTCTGTTTTGTGTGAGGAATATCTCTCTTTCTCAACTCGTTACATTTTTAGGAGCTAATAATCAGTAGTTGATTACTCCTCCAATAATTCAGATGTGAAGGCAGTCTTACTCATGTGAGTGAGCCTCATTTATTGGAAGGCAGCCTTATTCATATAAGTGAGCCTCATTTATTGAAAGGCAGTTTACTCGTGTGAGTGAGCCTCATTTATTGGAAGGCAGTCTTACTCGTGTGAGTGAGACGCATTTATTGGAAGGCAGTCTTACTCGTGTGAGTGAGCCTCATTTATTGGAAAGTGGTGTTACTCGTGAGTGAGCCTCATTCATTGGAGGCAGTCTTAACTCGTGTGAGTGAGCCTCATTTATTGAAAGGCAGTCTTACAATGTGAGTGGACCTCATTGGAAGGCAGTCTTACTCATGTGAGTGGCCTCATTATTGGAAGGCAGCTTTATTCATGTAAGTGAGCCTAATTGGAAGGCAGCCTTACTCATGGATGCAAACTCATTCCTTGATAGGTAGTCTTATTAGTAGCAATCTCACCCATGTGGAACGAGTCTCACTTCTAGAAGGCAGCCGCGCCTCTTTTGATTCAGTGTCAACCTTTGGAAGGCTGTCTCTTCTTTGGAAGTAAGCCTCACTGGAGGCATTTACAAACGTCCTCAGTAATTGACCTGAAATACTTTATTATAATTTCAGTCACTAAGTCAGGATTTAAAATATCCATCATTCTGATCCTCATATCTCAGCAACTAGGGGTTCTTGGCTCATGAAAGTCTTGCCCAGATCCACAAAAGGGGGATAAGCTTTGGCATGCCTTGATATGAATGGGAGAAAGGTGTGCTAAAGCTTGGCACCCTTTGTGGATCTGGACCATAGTGATTGATGTGTTATAGTGTCTCACAATGCAATATATACTGATCTTTAGAAGTTCTAGTGGTAAGATTAAAACGTCTCCAACTGACTTCTCTTGGTCTTTCGTAGCAGAGCTGTCGCAGTGCAATACCTCCATATAGTTATAATTCTGCGTGTATTATTTGGGAAATGTTTGTAATACTGTAGACGTTGGAAATTTGCAAAAGAAAGTGAATGGAACTTTCCAAGAAAAACACTAATAAATTACAATGCTTGAGGGGAAAGAACCCCTTTTCACCTAATGAATTAGTTCTCCCCAAAAAATGTGTACAGTAGTAAATATCTACTGTATGTCTACAATAAAAACATAATCATTATAGGTTTTACATGTGCGGCCTTACCTAGTATGACCAGTCGACCTTTGTGAGCATTTCTATTCTCTTCCACTTCCCAAACCCCTCCTATCCCCATTTCTTCATCTCGTTCCCCCCACCTATGCATGTACCCATACACTGCACATTATTTATACACCTCTCCTCACCACAAACTTCTTTACCCCTCAATAAAAGCACCCCCAAAATCCTCTATTCACACCCTCTATCTACTCTTCCGCTGCTGGGGGTCTCCCCTAATCCTGAACCCAGACATACACAACCTGCGCTCACCCGTGCTCCCTGCCATCTCTTCACCTGAAAAGGTGTAACCTTCTGATTTAATACTGACTAACCTTAAAAACTCACCCACAAATCAAGCTTCCCAACAGCCTGCACTCATGGCTCCTGTCCCACAACCCGCAGTCATCCTACCAACCATTGTGGCAAGCACAGCCACCTACAGCACTTATTCCCTCACCTGCTGTCCGTAAGTTCCCCATACATCCCTCTTAGATTGTAAGCTCTTCGGGGCAGGGATTTCCTTTCCTACTGTCTGATTTGCTGCGCTTAGTGTATTATTATAATTCCCTGTACTGTTTCTTTGGGAAGCGCTGAGTACACTTTTGGCACGATATAAATAAAGAGTATACATACATACATATGCAGGTATAGAAGATAGGGATAAGGAGGAGGGCCACCCCACCGCTGACTGATAGGCGTTGTCTAGGGTTGCCAGGTGGTTTCTCCTAAAAATACCCCTCCCCCCAATACATAAAAAATACCCCCCCAATACATAAAAATACCTCCCCAAAATATAAAAATACCTCCCAATAAATATAAAATACCTCCCCATACATATAAAAATACCCCCCCCAATATAAATAAAAAAACTAGCCCCCAAAATAAAAAAAACCCCCACCAATAAAAAAAACCACCCCACAAACCCCCTCTAATACAAAAAATACCCCCCCAATACATATAAAATACCTCCCCAACATAAATATAAACAAAATAATACCAATAACAATAACAATAAAAATCCTCCCCACTTATATAATATATAATCCCACATATAAAATCCACCAAATAAAATACCCCCCAATACATATAAAAATACAACCCCAACAATACATATAAAATATACCCCCCCCCCAATACATATAAAAAATACACCCCCCCAATACATATAAAAATACACCCCTCCCAATACATATAAAAATACACACCCATACATATAAAAAAATACAACCATCCTCCCCATACATATAAAAATACCTAACCCAGTACATATAAAGTACACCAACCCCAGTACATATAAAAAACAACCCACCCCAATACATATAAAAGTACACCAACCCCAGTACATATAAAATACACACACCCCAATAAACTATAAATATACACCCCCCATACATAAAAAAATACCCCCACCAATATTAAAATAACACCCCAAACAAAAAAAACACCCACATATACAAATACCCCCCAAACAAAAAAATACACCCCAATACATATTATATATATGGGGGGGGGTATATATTTTAATCTCCCCCTATATTAAATACCACCACCCCCCAATACTATAAATATACAACCCCCAGTACATATAAAAAAGACACCCCCCAATACATATAATATACACCCCCAATACATATAAAATACAACCCTAATACATATACAAAATACACCCCAATACATACTGTATACAAATTACCCCCCAATACATATAAACAAACACCCATACATATTTATATAGGGGGGGTATATTTATATCTCCCCCATACATATAAAAATACACCCACCCCCAAACATATAAATATACACCCCCAGTACATATAAAAAAACACCCCCCAATACATATAATTAAAACCCCCAATACATATAAAAAGATCAACTCCTAATACATATACAAATACACCCCCCAATACATATAATGTCCGGTATTACCTCTCATTTTTTACCGGACGCAGGGGCAAAAACCGGTTGTCCGGTTCAAAAACCAGCACCACCTGCGCAACCTTAGCCAGTGTCCTGAGCAGCTACCGGGATCTTGTCCTGGCTCTGCCAGTACACCTGGCAACCCTAGCCGGTGTCCTAGCAGCTACCGGGATGCTTGTCCTGGCTCTGCCAGGCACCTGGCAACCCTAGCCGGTGTCCTTGCCGTGTCCCCGACAGTACAAATCTATTGAAAGGTTTTTCAGAGGCAATTCTGTGGTGGCCACATTTTTCGCCACGGGTGCTGCCACTGTTGGCTTAGCCATTTCTGCATTGGTTTCCACCCTCCCAGCTTTGCGTATGCCTGCTAGAGATACAAACGAATAATAAATAAATATTAATTGTCATGACCAATGGACTGTCTTGTACACTGGGCAACTTCCCGTTTCCCGACACTGCCGTCCTCTATGGAGGGCTGGCTCCTCTTGCAGAGAAGAGGTTTAACTTGTTTGCTGGTAGTCCCAGCCGTGCAAATACAGCGGCTTCTCATTGAGTGTATTTCTTCTCTCTTGCCATTTTATGCCTTCTGTTTTCATGATGTATTTTATTTGTATTCATTCTAGCTAGTGCCAATGTTTGCAACGTGGTCTGATGAGGCACAGCGAGTGGAAGACGGTTTGACGTTCTAGACAGCAGTGGCACAGTCGTTGGGTTCCTCAGAATTGCTGCAAAACCACGTGTGTATTTCATGTTTTCCTCTAATTCCACGTGGCTTAATTCCCAGCCAATCAGTGACCTGGGGGCACTTCTAATGCTCTGAGAGCGTCTCGTGTCCACACAGTTCTTTGAAGTGGGCACCTATTAGCCTAATGTTAGATACCCTCTTAAGACAGGGGTTCTCAACTCCAGTCCTCAATCCTCTGAGCCACCTGTGCTGAAGCAGGGACTGAGCCACCTGTGCTGAAGCAGGGACTGATTGAGCCACCTGTGCTGACGGGATATCCTGAAAATCGGAGCTGTGGGGGGGTAGTGAGACTGGAGGAGTCCCTTTCTACTAAATAATGAAATGTCAGTAATATTGAATTTTACTTTTTCCTCGATCATTTTGGTGTGCTGTTTTTCAGTCCCCAATATTGTTGATCAGCTTTTAACTGACTAATATGATATACTTTTTATTACCCCAGCCTACCATCTATAATACCGCGCTCGCCCCCCAAAATCTTTTGTGTGAAACATCCAGCTGTTTTCATTTTCGTTCTGAACAACTGTTATAAAAGCTTTTAAATGTGGCCATATGCTTCTTGCTTTTTTTCAATGCGTATTTTCTGCAAGCCCAGCATGGCTTCATCCTTGGGTTTTATCAGAATATTAAAATATTATCGTTATATATGTATTTCTATAAAAAGATTTATTAGAGCTGATTTGAGTTTCTGCAGTTTTAGGTGTAAAATATTCTTGCAAGCTGCACATAAAATAAATACAAAAATATATGTTATGTGGGGTCTCTTAAATGGTCTAATTATATTTATAAGGTGTTACATTATCATTAATGAGGTTATTTCAAACGCTTCTTTTAGTGTCAATGTAACAAGAACCTTTGCTCAGCCACTTTCTTCCAGGAAGTGGTTATAAGGACAGTACAGGATAGGACGTGAGCATGTATAATAATGGGCGTATTCTTCTCTTCCCGAAAGTGGTTATAAGGACGTACAGGATAGGACTTCAGCATGTTATAATAATGGGACGTATTCTTCCAGGAAGTGGTTATAAGGACAGTACAGGATAGGACTTCAGCATGTATAATAATGGGGCGTATTCTTCTTCCAGGAAGTGGTTATAAGGACAGTATAGGATAGGACTTCATGCATGTTTAATAATGGAGTGTATTCTTTCTTCCAGGAAGTGGTTATAAGGAAGTAAGGATAGGAACATCAGCATGTTATAATAAGGGGCGTATTCTTTCTTCCAGGAAGTGGTTATAAGGACAGTACAGGATAGGACTTCATGCATGTTATAATAATGGGGCGTATTCGTTCTTCAGAAGTGGTTATAAGCAGTACAGGATAGGACTTTCATGCATGTTATAATAAGGAGATGTATTCTTTCTTCCAGGAAGTGGTTATAAGGACAGTAACAGGTAGGGCCTTCATGCATGTTATAATAATGGACGTATTCTTCTTCCAGGAAGTGGTTATAAGGACAGTACAGGATAGGACTTCAGCATGTTATAATAATGGGACGTATTCTTTCTTCCAGGAAGTTGTTATAAGGACAGTATAGGATAGGACTTCATGCCTGTTATAATAATGGAGATGTTTCTTCTTCCAGGAAGTGGTTATAAGGACAGTACAGGATAGGACTCTCAGCATGTTATTAATGGGACGTATTCTTTTCTTCCAGGAATTGTTATAAGGACAGTATAGGATAGGACTTCATGCATGTTATAATAATGGAGATGTATTCTTTCTTCCAGGAAGTGGTTATAAGGACAGTACAGGATAGGACATCAGCATGTTATAATAATGGGGCGTATTCTTTCTTCCAGGAGTGGTTATAAGGACAGTACAGGATAGGACTTCAGCATGTTATAATAATGGGGACGTATTCTTCTTACGGAAGTGGTTATTAAGGACAGTTTAGGATAGGACTTCAGCATGTTATAATAATGAGACAGTATTCTATCTTCCAGGAAGTGGTTATAAGGACAGTACAGGATCAGGCCTTCATGCATGTTAATAATGAGAGTATTCTATCTTCCAGAAGTGGTTATAAGGACAGTTTAGGATAGGCCTTCATGCATGTATAAAATGGACTATTCTTTCTTCCAGGAAGTGGTTATAAGGAACAGTACAGGATAGGACCTTATGCATGTTTAATAATGAGACGTATTCTTTCTTCATGCGTTGACCTCATTTCTCGAATAAAAGCCAGGTGTGAACAGACAACATAAGAAACTGTGTGGCTACTCGTAATAATACTTGTATTTTTATATATGGCGATAATTTCCAACGCGTTTTGCAGTCGAGCTTCATGCAGCCGTTACTCCTGCGGTGCATGGAGGCATCGCTGATGCTTGTAAATGGAGTAAAATGCCAATATGGCCTTTTGATTATGAAAGCGTATGTATGAAGAAACACATGTGAATTCACGGGTAACCATACACATCGAGACGTAGCCTAACTTTCCATTGGACCGTGGCCAAGAAAGCATTTTCAAGTAAATCCTTCAAAGTGCGGTCTCCTCTAGGACAGAGATACAAGGTAGAGCTCTACTCACAAGCTCATAATGCAATTCTCCATTTAATGTGACAGCCAGGAACAGTGGAAAGACAACGTCTCGGGTCCGTAGGACCTTCCATGTGGTGCTGCACAAGCCGGATTCTCCTCGCCTGAAACTGTTTCCCCGCACTTTGGAATTGGTCAGAAAGCATTTGCCAGGCTGTGATCCAGACATTGAAATTATTGTCTATACAAAAAAGCAGCATTAAAACTCATGCAGAACTTCAACCACCCAAAAGGTTACCGTTTAACCAATATATATTATTTTCAAGACCACAATGTGTTGGGCAGTTTATTGAAATAGTTATTTTTCCATGCAGATGGATAGCGATAGACATGACATTTGCAGTAAAGGGATTTCCTGAGATCACGCAGAAGGGAAGGGATGGCCTGGGCTGAAACTAAACTCGCAAACTGGCGTTTCATTTTGGGTTATAAAACTCCGTAGCTGTGTAATATACCTTTAAAGCGCTTTCTGCTCTGTTCCTTTGTTTCTTTACATCATCTTCTCCCACAATCTGAACTGGGGACCCCCCAAAGCAGAATCATGCTATTTTCATCTTTAAATCCTCCTGGGCGCCAAGGGACCTGTGTTTGAATCCCCCCAACAATGTGGCGCCTGGCTCAGCCTCACCGCCGACAGCCTGGTTATTGCGTGCAAAGTCACTCGCATCATAAAGATGCAGAGATAGCCGCAGCCACACGTGTTTCTTATGCTGTTCTCTTGTCTCTATCTTTTCAGGCGCTGATAGAAACGGCTCTCACCCGAGTGGTTCTTCCAATGCCTATTCTGGTTCTACCACCGATCATAATGTCTGTATTGAAAGTAAGCGCTAAGACCAAGTAACAATTCAGTGAGTTGTACGCTAGTATCTAAGTAAAGATTGACAATGAACCAGTTGCAGTGAATGTTGATATCAAGTATCTACACACCTCCAGTCTGCCACATGTTCTGTCCTTCTTTAGAGTAATGTAAAAAAGTTGAATTGTGTGTTTCCTAGATTTAAAAAGAAATTTGTGATTGTACATTCGACACTGGCAATAAAGGCCAGAGAGTGGCATAAAGGCGAGAGTAGCAGTAAAGGCCAGAGAGTGGCCTTCACCATTCTCTGGCCTTCAATGCCACTCTCGGCCTTCAATGCCACTCTGGCCTTCATGCCAGAGAGTGGTAGCGAAGGTCAGAGTGTGGCGCAAGGCCAGAGGTGGGCAAAGGCCAGAGAGTGGGACAGTAAAGGAGAAGAGAGTGGCCTTCAATGCCACTCTGCCTTCATGCCAGAGTGTGCGCGAAGCGGTCCAGACGTGTGGCATGCGAAGGTCAGCGTGTGGCAGCGAAGGCCAGAGAGTGGCAGCAAAGGCCAGACACCATAGTATAGTACCGTTCCATAGCGTGTCGGGGATTCGAGCGTAGTGGAAATCTGTTCTATGCACAATGATAGCCTGTGGAGAGGCCACAAATATTTTGTTTAACATAAATATTCTCTCATAAACTATTTCATGACAAAATAATAACCAGAGTGTTTTGGCGGATTAAATTATAGTAGACCGTGCGTTTACAAGCCTCGTGTATAACTGAATAATCACAATTACACTAAGTCTCCAGGACAAGTAATATATACTTGTGGACGTAATATTACACTGCACCTTTTAATGTAATGTAACCTTAAACTCTCTGGGAGAAAGAAAAGCACTATCTTCTTACTGGTTTCTGCAATTGTAGTCCTTGAATACCGGTGGTGTTCTCCATCACAGGGGCATTCACTCTTAGTGTATGTCATAATCATTTTGTCACTAAATACCTATTTTGTATCATCCATCTCTTATCATTGTACAGACAATAATCCTACTTTATTGCAGAAAGACCTCCCAAGGTCAATGCTTTTGAAATTCTGCATGTCTCTTTCACGATTCTTTCCCATGAATGATGGAAACCTCTGTACCACTATTCCATCAATGAAGAACTATCTTGTTTTGAGCAACTGTGCTGAAGCAGGGACTGATTGAGCCACCTGTGCGAAGGCAGGGATATGCTGAAAAGCTTGACCTGTTGGGAGGGGGGAGGGTTTGAGATGACTTGGGGAGCACTCCTGCTTCAAAGATATGACAAGCGACAAGGACCCGATAGCAATCCGGCACAGCTCCATGTCACTTCCTGGCCCAGCGCCTTCTTCCTGAAGCCTTACATCTCCTCCCGGGGCAGCTCCCTTTTATCTTCTGCACCGGCCCCAATCTCGTGTGCCAAAAGCTAGCTGGAGAGAACCCTCACCTCTTGTAAAAACCGCTTCTCCTGATACAGATCACTGCCCCTGCCCCTTTTTACCTTCAGCCACACTTCCCTCCGCACACCTAGATAACACACGGGCACGGTGGCCTCATCACTGCCCCTGCTCCCCACCACCCCTCTATGGCAGGATCTCTTGGTGACCAATCTGTAGCTGTAAGTACTATTTCAGAAGCTTGTAATCCCAAGACAGGTATAAACAAGAATCTCCTTCACCTGAGACAAAGCAGAGATTAATCACGTGGAAAATTCCAAAAGCACAATAACAACGCCCTGAAGAGGATGTTAGTGCATTACTTGTCACATAATATCCAGGTCATTATTAAAATTATGTCAGTTTTTTTTGGTAAAACGATATTTTGACAATGTTTGACTGCATTCACCAAAACACATCTAGTAGAAATGTCATATATGCTTAGATTCTTGAAGGGTGTGAGACTTAGCCTGCAGGACAGAAGTAGGTCACATACCTAAATCTATCCCCTGCCCTCCAGGACAGCAGCTTCAAACATTGCAAGACGGTCCTTTATCTGCAATCTGGATTTATGCAGAGATACCCCCCATCATATATATTTTAACATTGCGTTGCAGGTTAAATGGCAACGGAAGAGTTCAACAAAAGTGCCAATTTTATGCTCTTTTAATAGCGTGAAGTAATATGTCTCTGGTATCCCTTCCCTTTATTATGGTTGAGGCTCCCAAGGGATCCTTTCCCAGTTACGATGGAAGATCTTAACTGATGTATCATGCCGTGATCTGCAACTGGTATATTATTGTTAGGAGGATTGGCGAGTGATATTCAAAGCTGCTCGAGGACAAAAACCGGAGTGTATGAGATTGGGTAATGTGGACCAATGCATTACATTTTAATGGCCGGTTTCTCGCTTGGGTTATGGTTACGGTCACGCAAGATGTCAAGATGGATCTCAATATAAAAACAATACAAATGCAAAATATTTAATATTTGACTTAAACAGGGATTAGTCCCTGAACATGAAAAGTAATCGACACCAATTGGGGTTGACACTAAATTATATGTGAAACAGATACTCACTCACGGCCATGTGTGAGCCACTTCACATAGATGGGGTCTTGAGTCAATATATAGGCCCTCTCCTCTCTTGATCACCAGTTGGACCGAGTTAGGGGTTATTGTGAGTAGATGGCGTCACTCCGTGGTCCAATAGGAAAATGGGCAAAGCCACAGTGAATAATCAATGTAGTTAATGGTAACAAATAAACATAGTCAAAATCATACTTTAAAAATGCACAGAGCAGCTCCGGATCTCTCGGCACGTCCTCTGCTTTACGGTGAACCCCCGTGTTCCCGCATGTAAGAGTAAGACTGTATTACAGTGCGCTGGCTATAAGCTGCTACAGTATGTTGGTACTTAAAACCCATATTAGCCTTTAGTTGTCGATTACTTTGTGAATAATAGCGGCTGTGTGAAACAGTGGAAGTTGAATTGGAAAATGTGGTGCGTTGGTAAACATCATATATTCATCTGAATACATTACAAAGTCCTAATTTTTCTAAATCTGGGATCAACAAACGACCTGTTATCGAGAGGTTTCACAGGGTGTCTTACAAAGTCTGCAAGAACTTTTCGCCGAGTTAACCAGGACGGGTTGTACATCTCCACACCAGATCGCAGATAATAATACAAAGCATTTACATTATCACTGTATATGAGCAATACTTGACAGGTGTTAGAATGTAAAAAAATCCTAATGCAATGTGGAACATATCCAGCAAGTGTTCTTGGTATCCTTCAGAGTAATCTCACACAGACATGCAAGAACACCTGATCACATCTGTTTATTAAGTATAAAAAACTATTCCCATGAAGTGTCAATCTGTACATTTCTCAATCAGACACGTCCTATTTCAGCAGAGGGGAGGAAATCAAACATGTCCCCTATGCAGGGGGTGACGTGCACACTCCAGTCTTCAAGACCCGACCCCCCCCCCAAAACAGGGTCAGGTTTTTAAGGATATCACCTGCTTCAGCACAGGTGGCTCAAGACAGTGGTTCAAGTCGAAGACTGGCCACCTGTACTGAATGCTGTGCCCTTATGCATTTTGTGACTACTTCTCTTCTTAGGGCAACTTTCACTCGTTTAGGCCTGTAAGAGACTGGTCAGATGTGCAGAACCAGGGAAAACCGATTTGGGGGAATATACCCATGGCTTTATTCTCAACCCGTAGCTTTAAGCATACCATTTTAAGGAAGCACCAATAAACAAACACAAGCTCCCCTCTGTAAGGGCGGAAACTCACGTTCCCAGTCCCTATCTGCAGGGTGGGAGGATAAGACCTCTTTCCAACCTATAACTCCAAAGTTCAAAGTGGTACCTGTACGCAGGGGCCCTTTATGGTCAGTCTTCTGGGTCAACGTGTTGTGTCCATGGGGGATTCACTCCTCTCTGGCGGGTTCCAGAGTTCCAATGTGCCCTGAATATACAGTTGTTGGTACCTGGTGTCCTTGCAGCAGCACAGGCCTTCTGTGCTCAAGACAATGTTTAGGAGGGGCCTCTGTACCACCTGTGCCCCCCTTAGAATTCTGTCGTGCCCCCCACCCCGTTCTGACACCCCTCATAGACAGTGATGAGCCGTCTTCCATTGCTGGAGACTAGCTCGCCTTCCATATCAAATGAACAGGAGAACATATATCTATCACGGGAAAGACTTCTTCACAGCATTTTGAATAGGGGTCATAACGTAAATGAGATAATACCCAGTTTAAAAACTGCATTCACCAACCACTCAAGTCGATGTGAACTCTTATAAACCGCCAGTGCCCGGATCTCCCCGCCATATTAAGTAAGGGTCTGAGGATTTCAGTTCTTGTTCAATCGTTCGCGAATGCAGGTCGTGTACCAATGGGGATTGCTAGACACATAAACAAGGACCCGTCGTAACTGTTTACCATGAACGAGAAGATATGTTTTGTTCTACTAGTGAGAATGGGCTTTAAACCTCTTTGCTGCCACAGGGGCCTGCATATGCGTTGTAACAGGGATAAGTGTGTGAGAAGTATTTTTGGAATCTACCTGAGAAACACCTGACCCTAGAACACATAGAAAGGGCTAGGTCCGGAAAGTTTTCCCAATCTCGGGCGTCCTAAAACAGTTCGGCGAGCGGGCTGCCTAAATTGTTTGGGAGCCGGGTCACTAAATGTTGTGGGAGCCACCTCCTCTGTATTTTTGCCCAATAATCTCAAGGGCCCACTGGGCCCGAAAATCTCTGCGATGACCAGTAGTTTCTCCCGAAAGCAAACTTTTCCATGTGGAAGGGGAATTCCTAACCGAGCGCAAAGTGCCCAGGTGACACTAAGGAATGATGCCGAAATGTCACAAAACACTGCTGAACACTGTGATGGAGGTCTTAGCAGCAGGTGCGTAATTCCTGCGTTGACAGACGCAGATGTAAGACAGAACACAAGGTTATACAGAGAAGGACGTCAGACTGCAGTTCTTTGTGTGAGATGTCAGATCACTTTTTATACCTTAGACTGGCAAGTAACCAGCTGTCAGGGTCTCCCAGGTCACACAATTTGCATAGCATGATAACGTTGGCTTGTGCCTCGTAACTGTTACAGAGAATATGGATCCAATTATAGGCGGTAGGCTTGGCTAAGTCTCAATTACACAGCTGGGAAGGAGTATGGGAAATTCAATCATGTGTCTGACTCACACCGACCCGGTGACTCAACTCCAGTCCTAAGGGCCCACCAAACAGTCGGTTTTTAGGATATCCCTGCTTCAGCACCAGGTTGCTAATCAGTCAGGCTCAGTCTTCGAGTGAAGCCTCTGATTGAGCTACCTAGTGACTGATGCTGGGCCTGTGATTGAGACCACCTGTGCTGATGTAGGATAATCCTGCAAACCTGGACCTGTTGGTGACCCTTGAGTACTGTTGGAGTTGGCACCCCTGGACTACAGAAAAGACAAAGAGCCAAGAGTGTATCTTCAATGTATATCACACAGATCTCCCAACCTCGCCTCATTCAGCCCCATTATCAATCATTACAGTGGGTAATTGCATTACAGAGATTCGTGGGGGTTGGGGGGGGGGGGGGACTTTGGGGGCCTATGCAGAGAGCAAACGGTTTAAAAAAAAATTGGAGATTTGAAAACACTTGAAGCATCATAATGGCGCAATGTTACTCCATATGCAGGAAGGAAGGATAAGTGGCAAGTATCACCATGCGGAATATGTAGAGTTGAAAACCGCGTGATTAGCAGGGTTAGTAAGAAAACCTGTCTTTGGACAAACCGGATTATTTGTGCTGGTATGTTCCCTATCGACTGGCGCTCACCATGCAGTTTTTTTTCTTGCCAACATTTTGTTGGCGTGATACTTGGAGAACATCTCTCCCATGTTTTTGGCGACATGAGCGGGAAAAAGATTGGTTCGGCCCTTGACTGCATACGGCGGTCTTGAAAATACAGATGAAATGTAGGTATGCGCGTCGCAACCTCGGAAGGGCACGGCGAGCCGGTTTTTAAAACAAAAACCAAAAAATTGCCCGCTTCCTCTCTTTTCCCTCTTTCGCCGCCATTTCCATCAATCATGTTCTGTTGAAAACAATGGTCCCTGCAGCCTGGCGATTATTATACCGCGCATCGTCTGCCTCTCTGCATGAGGCCCTTGGAGTTGTAGGAAAGGACAATATAATGACTAAACTAAAGAATACAGCTTAATTTAAAGAGGTTTTGTTAAAAAAAATGGTTGTTCCGACTATCTCATCAGTATGTAGCCCCCATGCCTAGTCCCTTCATTATCACATATATGGGATTCTTGGTGGATCCTTAACAAAAAAAACTCCCCCACAAACATAGTCCCGCTAATGACCATTACGAATGAAATACCTGTACTATTTCTGCAACCCCCTCCTAATTTAAAAGAACACCCCATCCTGCCTTTATTTTGATCTCTGTATGTTTCGAATATCAAAAGCGTGTTTTGTTAACTGCTGTGCTGCCAATCGTCCACTTGTAACAGCATATTTATTGGGGGGATGGGTGGGGCCTACGTGTGACTACTTAGATGTATAACTGTAACACCCAGTTTAAGGGGGTGAAAAGCACAACCTAGCGCTGTACCCCTCATAATGGGATATACACGTGCGTTTGAAATAGGCACGCAATGATATGAAATGAATACAACACAAATGATAAATTAATAAATTACACGGTTGTAATAAATGACCAACTCGTAAAGATTCGGAAGTCCTGCAGCCAGGAGGTCACGAGTGTTGTCCAGATCCTTTGTGGTCCTTTGCGAAAAAAGATTGTCTCCTCTGCGCTGTCTTCCTCAATCGGAGCTCAGGACATAATTAAGAAAACAAAAAGGAAGAGAGAAACAAGTGGTAAGTGACACAACTTGTGCGTGTTCACCAACAAAAATGTTTTCTTGGGTGAATAACACGCCCCGGTTTATATGACCACTCCTCAACCCAGAACTGTGGCAGGTACCCTGATTACCCCTGACTTTCTCCAACCTGGGAGGCTTTTAGCTTTTACGACTTGGACAATACGCATTCCGGACACGGACTGCGTGGTTGTGGGTCAGTGTCCTTCATCCCACCTCAGCCCGACGGTTCTTTAGTCCTGTTTGGGTGAGCACACAGCGTGACACATATGCTCAGCCCAACAAAACATGGTGGCCGCCCGACGTTTAGACACATTGAGGAATGCTTCCCCGGCAACATCTATACAACCGGATCAATCTCCCCTAATATAGGAACAACTAGTTCTCCCACTCAAACAAACAGATGTTGACACCCTGACCCCCCGAGCAAGTTAGATGCCTGACCTGGTTCAAACAGCCAACCCCGGCCGAATTGACCGTCTTCCGCCCCCACAGACGCTACCTATGAACCCACGACTGCCTACGCCCAATCAGTCTGCGGGATCCCAACGGTTGCGGGGGTTTCTGAAACAGTTTCTATACAGTTGAGCTGCTTCCCTATCCACTTCCCTTTCCTCAAGCAGCACAGCCGTGGCGTACATACTCTCCTTGCTGACTGACGCCGCTCTGGCGTGGGCTCTCCCATCTGCGAGCAACGCCCCGATTGACGTCAGATCTCGCCCTCTTCATCGCAGCGTTCAGAAGGGTGTTTGACACCCCGGGAGCGTAAAGGTTAAGGTTACCGCCTCCATCTACTCTGCCTAATATTTTACAGAGAGGGGACGAAACGTGGCTCGCTAGCCCGGAATTTCAGACGGGTGGCTACGGAGACCGGCTGAACGATGAGGCCCTATCCGCAGTATTTTATGGCAGAGCCTGGATGAACGTAGTTTTGAAGGACGAATTGGCATCCTCGATCGCCCCCGCTGGATTTAAGACCTTGGTAACCGTGCATCGCAAGCATCAGCGTCCCAAGAGAGAAAGATGGAGGAGAAACAACAAACATCCATCGAGCGTTACAATCGTCATACTTTCCACATAGTCATTGTACTACCCACAGCTCACGCTATGGAAGAACCCATGCAGATGGGAGGGACCAAGTCTTCGCCTCGAGAGGCAAACTGGAAGAAGAAGGGCGGGTTTATGTCTCTCCTGCCGGCAACACACGGACACTGGTAAACCGGGAAAACGCCAAAGGCTCAGTGAGTATCGTATTAGGCAGGATCATGTGGTGACCGCAACCCTTTCCCCCTCCTCAACCCTCCACTAGGATTACCTACCCATCTCCATATTCGGTGATGAGACCTTGACAGTTCATACAATGGGCTTTCGGATTCAGGGGTCAGGGGGGGAACTTAGTCTGATAAGGAGTTGCGATCAAAATAGGATACCCTTGGTACCCAAAGCAACTTCGACCCGGTCGCCTTGAAGCCATCGCGGACGACCCTTGCAGGCCCCACGTTCATTCCCTTCCAACTTACACCTATCAAGATCTCGACGGTCTCATGACTTCCCACGCCGAGACAATAACACTGGACGTTATCCACACTCCCTCGTGGACATTATTCCCGGTGTCGAATGGACAGAGTCACGCCTTAAGATTGGAGTTCCTTTGATTGGAAAATTGTATGTGGTGTCTGACCTTTAAAGGCAGTGGCAGGCATGGAGGTACATGGAAAAAAACATACAGAAAACACCAGGCGCACAACGCTCATAGTGTATTAATGATCTCTCTTAGTAACCAACGTATAAGGTAAGTATGTGAGTACATAAAGGTTAAATTAAAACAAAGATATTTCGGGGTATATGGTACCCACAACACCACGGACGCTTCGTGATGGTCTCGTGGGGCTCTCTCCTTCGCACTCAACCAACCTCGGTGTAGGGCCGTGAAATCTCCACTCCAATAGCATGGTATTTTGCCTATCGCCTTTCGGGTTGGCTAGTGCACATCTCAGCAGTCCAGATACAAAGAACCCTCGAGCTGTCTTTGTAGGCCCGGCAATGCATCAATCTCCAGTGCAAGGGGCAGCGGAGCGCACGCTGTTCAGCGTCCGGTTGAACACTCCGGGCTGTGACGTCACACATGCAGCGAGACTCGTCGCAAGTCTACACGACACCGGATCAGTTCTCTGCGGAGGGCTGGGATACAGAGGGTTCGCAATATTCTTAGTCCAACGCGTTCGAAACCGCATGGGTCTCTTATCAGGAATTAAAGACTATCAGTCTATTGGCATTTAAATACCCCTCGTGCGTCACTCATTGGTCCTCATTAAGATTTCAACAAATAGCAACGCTACGGAGGAGTCACAAGAGCTCCACGGCAACGAGAATGCATCCTAACAAGACAAACTAAAATCAAACTTTATTTATACAAATATAACAAACAGTATATAAAAACGGTTGACTCTAAAATAAAGAAAAAAGATTAGTACACACTAAATAAAAACAGATGTAATGGAAACTGATAAAAAAATCTATGCAACCAACATTAATGTATTTGCAGAAGAAGCACAAGCTAAAAACAATGAAAGGAGGTCATGGATCCTGACCAAGATACAACTGCCGGATGGTAATGAAGACTTCGCGGTGTGTCGACAACGCCAGGACAGAGGAACTTCCGCCACATACGTGCGTACGATTTGTCCATCGTCTTCTACACGGAAACAATTCCCCGCGATCGTACCCATATCTATACCTGAGACCCAAGCTATGAGACAATATAGAACCCCCCACAAAACCAAGACAAAGCTCAGTTTTAGCAATCCAGTGAGACTCATCACACTGGTACCAAACACCCAACAATGCCTAAATTATATGTATCATATCAATAAGTAAAAATGCGCTTTTAGTTTGACATTTTTGGCCAAAATTGTTGTAAGCACCTGAGCAACGCCACGGCAAGACCCACAATCAGGGGTCCCTAGCGCTAATATAAATTCTTAATAACCTGTGTAATAACAGGAAAGAATGATTTATAGTAATCTGTTCAACTATTAGTTGCCAAAGTCTA
This sequence comes from Ascaphus truei, assembly GCA_036426205.1. NCBI lineage: Eukaryota > Metazoa > Chordata > Amphibia > Anura > Ascaphidae > Ascaphus > Ascaphus truei. The sequence continues at coordinate 70,145 of WSYH01000129.1, read as the reverse complement.
AGTCGCACTGAAGATTTTATTACCTGTACATTACCAGGAAACGCACTCTGTATTAGAGATGTCCCAGCCAACTGCAAGCAGGCAAGTCTTCCCTGAGTGAAGATGCTATGGAGTAGCCCATAACCTTAAAATGTGGGAGTGGGTGAGCTTAAATTCGGAAGGAGTTTGCCCCTCAATCAGCCAGATAGTGGCAAGCATTGTAAAAACATAACCTGGACACCATAAACAAGCTCCTATGGAACCCCCAAAATGGACACAACATGATATAACGCATATGAGTGTCACAGAGGAGTGCTACTGAGCATGGCCAATAATATTTTAAAACCAGAGACAGAACATAAAAAACAAAGACATAAGCTCAGTTTTCAAGGGAAACTTGCCCTGCTTGCCGTTTGGTGTACCATCTCTAATACAGAGTGCTTTTACTGTAAGGTACAGGTAATAACAGCTTCAGTCAGACTTCTTAGAACTTTGCAACTAATATTGCAGATTTACTATAAATGTCATTCTTCCTGTTAGACACAGGTTATTACAGAATTTTATCTTAGAGTTAGGGACCCCTGATATGTGGTATGCCGTGGCTGTTGGTAGCGGGCTTCAACATTTTGGCCCAAAAAAATGTAAACTAAAAGGACCATTTTACTTATTAGGATATGTTACCTTCTATTTATTGATGAATGGTGTCCTGGGCTTCAGTTACTCAACATCTTACCTCCTCCAAGTCTGTGGGGTTTCTATTTCTCACAACCCACAGTGCACATCTCTATCTTATCAGATGAGAGACATTAACCCACTGAGTGTGAGGAGGTAAGGTGTCCTGTTGAATAATTGAAGAGCTCAGGATACCGTCCATCAATAAGCAGAAGGTAAGTGCTTAGATCTATGAATATTTCCTGCATTTTCCCAGAGAGGCACTATACTAAGAAGCAATGAATAGTGCCTGCCACTAACTATATACAGTATATATATTATTATTGTATGCAATACGTGGAGAGACAGCTATGAACAAAACAGAACACACCACAGATACCTGGAACATATGTTCATTTTGACCATTTCAATAGACTTTGCATATACAAATTAGCATGTTACTCCGGGATCTTAGGTAGGCGCGTTCTGTTTTGATCACCGCTGTCTCGGCACGCATTGTACAAAGGAGTGTTTGGGGATGTATACCAGTCATTTATAGGTCTCTCTCCCTCATGAGCCGCATTTTGGTGACGTGGCGTTATGCGCCCTGAGTTAATGGAGCTCTGTGGTTCTGGCCTTAAATGCCCAAAATGACTTGTGGTCTCACAACAAGGTCACATAATCCAGGTGCTGTTGTCCTAACCACTAGTCCAGGGCTCTTCAACTGTATGCCCATGTGCCAAGTCTGGCGCGCAGAAGGCCCTGGCGGAACCTCCGGACCGTCTAGATTTCTAATTTTTTTGCAGTTACTGAAAATGTAACTGTTCAGAATTATTTTGAATCTAAAGATATATATATATATATCCCTGCCTCACCCCCCCTCTCCCACCCCCACCCCCTCTCTGGAAACCTGTCGCTGCTACTAACAGTTCGTGTGGTGCTGACATACCTGTGAGGCTTACAGGAGAGCTGAGAGTCCGTGATGGGATAGGGAACAGGACAGGCTCACGGTGACCCTATGTTTTTTTTTTCATGGTGATACAGCGCCTCCAGACACGGCAGGCTACAGCAAAGCCGCAGGTGATCTCTACCGTGACAGTCCTTTCTCTCTCATACCTCTGCGTATAGATCTCAACTCAGCCAGGGATGTATACATGAGGTCTTTATTGTTACAACCACTGCAGATGGTAAACAGCGTTGCATTTGGTAGCGTACGGGTCTCAGCTCCCTGGATGGTGTTGGCCAGCAGTTAATAGTTGAGGCCTTGTGCCATGCACATTTCTTGGGTCCACACCCTAGGAGGGTGGGAGCTGGACTCACGCTGTCACCTCCTCTCCCCAGGAGGGGGTGGAGAACACACGTCCTCACCCTAGGAGGGTGGAAGAGGAACTCCCGCTATAATTTGGAACATCCTCCCTAATGCCAAAGTGAGGGCACAGGGCCTGCACATATATAGTAGTTAAATATTGAAGTGCAAGTATTTGTATATATTTTATTAATATATCTGAATATACATTATAATACTGTTGTGTCTCTTCTACTTGTACAATTGGAAATACCCTGTACCCTTGGTATAAAAATAATTAATTGAACATGTAAGTGTATTAAGTGATTAAGAGATGTGATTCAGACGGATAAAAGTGATATTTAACAGATGCTTGCGAGTGATCTCTAAGTAAGTACAACCTCGATATAAATTCCCTATGTCTGTCTTACAAATACAGTGCAGATGGTATTATCCCTCGTGGCCACTAATCTATTTTTTATAATTGGTAATCTTTAATAAATGCAGCTGTTATGGCTTTCTGCAACCACAGAAAATAGAATAAATCAGCAGACCCGACGTGTGCATGGGAATGGAGATTAGAATGTGTGTTAACGTTGCTATTCCTGGATGTCTACATTGACGGCGGATCAATGCTGCAGCATTCGTGCTAATTTAACCCCCGCGTAATTATGCGCCGTATATTTAAAGTGCAGGGTGAGGAGCCCGTGCTGGTCGCTTTTCCTTCTCGGAGAAGTTGCTCTGGCGCCTTTGATTGTTAGTATGTATGTCCCTTGTAAGGCCACTTGCACGGTTTCTGGACATGCCCTTGTGCTGTGGTTACAGGTGCAGCCAGGCGTCCTGTCCCCGTGACCGCGAGAAGGTGCGAGATTACACCCGCGTGAGCACTTTGTTCGGCACCGCTACGGTCAGCCGGCAGAATTATTTGTGGGGTTATTTATGTTATTCCAGTACGTGTGTCCGGCGGGGGGCGCACAAAATATCTTCGCCAACGATACTCGCAGCGGTAAGGGAGCCGCAATTTGCAAATATATACCGGGGATTTACACTTGGTATTTTGCGGCACCGAGAACAGCAAATCTGGCTACATCGGTACTGTATATGTCCAAGGAAAATGCAAACAACGTTGCACATCCTTTTAACCACTTCACTGCCGTACAGTGTGGGTCACGAGACATTCTGCAAAGCTAGCTAAATGCTTACATCACCTAATAAGACGTTCTTGGTTTTAATTACTTTGAAACTTATAGACACAGAATTTCACTGTGGATAAGTACCGCGTGACTAACCTAGTCCACCCATATTCCTATCTTTGTTAAAAGACATTATGTATTTGAAAGTTTATCATATCCCCCCCGCCCCCCCTCCACCCTCCCCCCCCCCCCCCCTTCCACAAGCAGAGCTATAGTGGGAAATCAAAGCCGAGATATAGGGTGGAGGCGTGCACAGCCTGGAAGGTGAGCAGGACTTTGTAGGCCTCATGGGATGCGATGGGAAGCCAGATACGTGTTGACCCATCCACCCCTAAGCATCAACTAAACCCAGGGGCTTTCTAATCAGGAAACGCTAATAATCACTTTACTCTGGTCCCTAAAGAAATGAAAGAGACACAGAACGAGACTGCAATTAGTAGGAGGGCTTCTGATGAACATTCTAACAATTAGGCATGTTAGAACACAAATAGATAATAATAGAACCAGAGTGTGGGTATTATTGAGCCTCTAAACAAGTTCATTAAGGAGCTTCCCTTGCTTAGTTGCTGTAATATGGCATCATTTCAGTCTATACAAAATCCTTTCCTTACATTTCCTTTACAACATGTTTAGCAAAGCACTTTGATGCAAAGTCCAGGGGTTCATTAGCCCACCTACACGCTACAACACAACTTCCATTTGTGAACATATATTTCACTGGGTTTTACGTGGAAAAATAAATAACGGGATGTTTGATGTTGTCAACTGGTGCAATGGCGACAGATTTATGGATCAGACACTACCTCACTGGAACCCATGGGATGGTTTGATAGATCTGGTGGTGCTGTGCAGCAGGGAAAGGTTGCACTGCAGTGGGTTGCAGGCCCTTCTGGGTTACGGGTCTGACCTTTGTGTAGAAGACTCCAACTCAAAACCAACGTGCCAGGTCAGTGTCCATTAGAAATGGATTTTGGGGGTTGTGTACAGATGGAGCAGATATTATTACCCTGGTTAACGCATTTAATAAAACATGTTATCTTCTTGCCCACTGTTTCAATAGCCCTACTGTTAAATAGCGGGCTAGCGTTGGTATAATAACGTCTGCTACCTCTGAATAAAGCATCACCATATGTGATATTGTCTTTAAAAAAAAGGACGCACGGAAGAAAAGCAACTTACTGCGTCTCCGCGCTCTGATGTATAACTCCCATTTGTACGTGTTGTGTGGTGTGTGAGTCCACATCTTATTCACAAAGAACAAAATGGCGCTGGGGGTGGAGTTAGAGGCGGAGTTTGGATTTTGTCCATGGCGCACATATGTATATGATGCGTTATATTACACTTCAAACACGTGCCACTTTTGTGCGCTATAAATCTGTCAAAATTGTCAGTCAAGTTGCAAGTAGGCAAAACATTCTGAATGCATTCATATGTATGAACAGGGCACACAACATAGTGTACACTGAATAAGAAAACTTGCACCAAATGTAAGAACATGGGAAGAATTTGGCCGAACATGCTAACCCTGTAACACGTCAAGGTAACCCTTTCAGCAGGTGGCTACCCTGCCAATGTGATACTCTGTCCTTTTGTATTTCCTGCCTTGCATCGAGAAAAGAGGAAGCAAAACAACGATATCGCCAATACTATGGGAAGTGTGACGTGTGCGGTGCCTAAGGGGTTAACAGTTAGAAGCACTGTATGCTGTGTGTGAGATACATTGGTTAAAAAAACAAAAAACAAACGTGCCCTAAGAAATATAGTGAAAAGAATTGAAAAGAATTAAGTGCAAGAGAAAAAAAAAGTAGAAATACTTCCCGGCTTATTGATACAGCAAAGGTTACTACCAGCGTTCTCCCGGGGAAATAAATCTCTTAATGACCACTACAATTATCTGTGTGTACCTTGACCCGCTGGTTAAATAGGGATGGGTGAGCTTACTCTAAGAGGGGCCACAGACCTCCCAAATCATTTACAATAAGACTGATACAATCTTAGCAAGCGCAAAACCCAGAGTATTACGTATTTATGATATTTGTATCTGGGGGTTTCCTTATTTACGGTTGTATATTTGCGGTCACTTTCCCAATAGCGCTCCAGTTGGTACAATTAATATCCGTCTGTGGATAGGATTTCCCATCTGTAATTGGATAGGACTAACTTATTTCCTCCCACTTTGCAGACAGATTCATGACCAGCCCACCAGGAATGTGATAACGTGTCATCTACCAGAACGGCCGCAGAACTAGGATTCTCAGTTACCAGCGCCAAACAACTGGAGGCGAAAGTGAAAGATGCTATCAAAATATATATTATTATTTCCCGGTGACAAAAGAACTAGTCCATTAAAATGTCTTTTCTTAAGCACAGATCTTTCCAATTCCTTGGGTCCCTGCGTGTTGACAGCTGGTAAACACAAAGCATTTCCCTTACCTACAGCTGGGAATGGCACAAACCGCTGGATCAGGAGACGGGTGGCTGGGGTAAACTTGTTTGCTCTCTGGACCAGAACATTAAGGCCGACCTTGAAATAAGGAAGACAAGAAAATGATAGCGCTGTGTGATTAACAGTGATAGCTGATTTTCCACTTTACCTCCCCTTCTATTATTTAACTTCACATGCTTGCTGGTCCAATCCCAGCCCCGGCGATCTGTTGGAGACGTGTCAATGTGCCAACATTCGATCTGCCAATTCTTTGCCGTGTCTTTTTTTACGAAAACTCGATTCGACCTCGAATCTGGCATGAAAAAAAGGAGTCGGACTATACTTAAATCCGCCGCAATATGTGTTTTCTCCTCCCTTTCTCCGAAGGTCAGAACATTCGTTCAGTGAACGTTAACACTAATATTGTATTTGTTTTATTCGATTGCCAATGGCCCCGCAGAGGCCCCTATTACAGACATTAGCACCTTTGCGAGACGGGGCGTCACGCACGAATAGTCTGCGCGCCAAGGTTTCCTTACTTTTTTTTGTTTAAGAGGCCAATGTGCAAGATTGGAGGTTGCGCCTGCGAATAAACGCCATATTTGCGTTGAAATCGAATGTTTGCAAATAATTTGCGCGTCTCCAATACCTACTGTACGAGTCTGACTGACCGCCTTTGTCCGAAGACGGTGCATGTTCTTACTCCTTTCTCCAATCTGTCTTAATCATTAGCAACGGAGTCGCTATCAATGAAAGAGTCCTTAACCATGTAACCCAGGGGTGGGCAACTCCTGTCCTCAAGACCCCACAACAGGTCAGGTTTTCAGGATATCCCTGCTTCAGCACAGGTGGCTCAATCAGTGGCTCAGTCGAAGAGTGAACCTCTGAGCCACGTGTGCTGAAGCTGGGACTGATTGAGCCACCCGTGCTGAAGCTGGGACTGATTGAGCTACCTGTGCTGAAGCTGGGACATCCTGGGAAAACCTGACCTGTTGGTGGCCCTTGAGGACTGGAGTTGGCCACTCTTGATGTACCCACGACAATGCCATATTTACTACCTCCATCGGAATTGCCGGCGTGTTTAATAGCTTTTCAAACCATTTTTATAGATGTTGCTTTCCATGTTCTTTATATTCATTCCTCAATGGAAACACAGCTGCTTGTGTAAGGCTTCCCATACATTACTGTTTATATGCAATGACAACACTGAGTCACTCTGCTACAAACACACTTCAGTTCTGGCGAGACTGATTCATAATAGTTAATAAGGTTACAGGGACCTGCCAAGAGGTAACAGTGTGCTTTTTATGGTGTTCCTCGAAGACATACACGGGGTGCTTTACGAAGCGCAGTTAGGGGTTACATGGTAGATGAGGTTGAAAAAAAAAAAACACATGTTCATCGAGGTCAACCTATGGCTGTGAAACATTTTAAAGTGTAACACTGAAAGTGTCTGGAGTTAATTTTGGAGATGAAATTGGAGGTGAAGATTAGAGAAAGATCGGGACTCTGCACAACAACAACTCTGCAGCTGTGAGAACTTGACTTTCTAAAAGCTGTGATTCTTTGTACTCTTCCTATCCTCCAATACCTGGACAGTCTCTCCTCCTGCATCTCTCCTCCTGCATCTCACTATGCCATCCCTATTGCTTTGTCTGTTTACCGTTTCCTCACTCCTTTGTGAGCATTTCTGTTCTCTACAACTTCCCCACTCCCCTCTCTACAACTTCCCCAATGCACCATTATTTATACACCTCTCTCCCAACAACTTTTTTACCCCTCAATAAAAAAACACCCACACAAATCCTCTATTCACACCTTCTATCTACGCCTTCCTGCTGCTGGGGATCTCCCCTAAGCCTGAACTAAGACATGCACACCTGATCTCACCCACGCCTCCTTGCCATTTCTTCCCCTGTAAATGGTGTTAACCTTCTGATTGAATACTGATTAACCTTAAAAATCACCCCACAAGTTAAGCATCCCAATAGCCTGCACTCATGGCTACTGTCCCACACTTACTCCTACCACCCATTGTGGCCAGGCACTGCCATCTACAGCACTTATTCGCTCACGTGCTGTCTCTAAGTTTCCCCTCAAACCTCTTAGATTGTAAGGTCTTCGGGGCAGGGATTTCCTTTCCTATTGTCTGATTTAACTGCACTTAATGTATTTTAATTCCCTGTACTGTATTCTTTGTTAAGCGCCGAATACACTTTCGACGCTATATAAATAAAGACATACAAATACAATGAATTGTGTTAGATCAGATCGGGTGTTAACTACTATGGACTTGAATGGGAGTTAACACCAGATCGAGTGCCCAAACTCGTACTGCCGCCTGATGAATCTCCCCAAAGAGCCAGAAGAGAGTCACTTTAAAGAACCATAAGACATCTAACGGGCTATTCAAGTGATTACATGAAATGGGATAACATGGAGTCAGGCGGCCATACTGGTGGGTATGTGACACACAGCATCCCTGAAAGTGAGACTTTGGGCCATGTGTACCAAGGCCGGTGGTGCTCAACTCCAGTCCTCAACCCCCCCCAACAGGTTAGGTTTTCAGGATATCTCTGCTTCAGGACAGGTGGCTCAATCAGTCCCTGCTTCATCACAGGTGGCTCAATCAGAGGTTTCTCTATGCCAGGACCAACACGCCATTGTGCAGGAAAGGGCCGCTCTATGTCAGGACCAACACGCCATTGTGCAGGAAAGGGCCGCTCTATGCCAGGACCAACACGCCATTGTGCAGGAAAGGGCTGCTCTATGTCAGGACCAACACGCCATTGTGCAAGAAAGGGCTGCTCTATGCCAGGACTAACACGCCCTGATTTTTTCCCTCCGAAGTGGTGACACGCGTGTATTCATCAGATGTAAGCCTCCAGCCGTCGGACATGCTCTCGCCATGCTGTGCATATGAAATTAGATGTTGAAGGAGCATTACATTTAATCATCCAGACTCCCTGTGCTAGTTGGGATCCGACGGGATAATGAGTTTCTGTTTGCAGATTATTACAGCAGGCAGTGAACTATAAACAGAGGGTTAAAAGGACAACCGCTGCCAGCAGAAAGTAAGTATGGCTGGCACTATGCAAGTATAACTGCTGATAGTGAGACACCCCTGGTCACTTGTTCTAGTGGTATGATAATGTGCAAGATTGAGAACATCGAAGCACTGTGCTTTATATCGGAGGTGGCCAACTTCAGTCCTTGCTATCCCTGCTTCAGCACAGGTGGCTCAGGCGAAGACTGAGACACTGATTGAGCCAACTGTGCTGAAGCAGAGATATCCTGAAAACCTGACCTGTTGGTGGCCCTTGAGGACTGGAGTTCAGTGCCAATGTCAAGCCTCTGCTGGGCCCTGCAGCAGTGCATGGGGTTAATGTTACAACATCTAAAATACAGAAGAAAAAACAATCTGTCACGAAAATAACCATTGCTGGTGTTGGCAAAGCTAGACAAATAGAACACCTACAGAAAAATCGCTGCGTCGGGATGATTAAAAACATCTGTTTGCAACAGCACAGGGTATGTCATTGAAGTACATGCAGCCATGATGCTGCACCAGCAAACATAACAACCGCTCCACGCCCCAGCACACAATATCCATGCAGACAAATTGGGTGGAGAGATAGTGCGGAACTCCATTAATCTCAGGTGCTCACGTAGAGCCGATCTCTCGTCTCGGTGTCCCTTACATAGACATCTTCATTTGGATAACAAACTCACCCAGCACTAATAAAAACACTGAAAAAAGACTTAGAAGAATGGTCCAGATACCACATATCCTGGATAGGTAGAGTAAATGCTATTAAAATGAACATCTTACCAAGAATTCTGTACTTATTCCACACACTACCAGTGCAGGTCAGGGCTAGGGATATACACGAGCTACAGACAAAAATCACAAAATTCATATGGAATAACAAAAAAGCGAGAATAAAGTTGCCCACACTCTATAGATCTAAGCTGTCAGGAGGGCTAGCCCTGCCACACCTGTGGCAATATTACCAAGCGGCTCATCTGGGCCAGCTGGTCCACTGGCATGCCCGTCAACAAAGGAAAAAGTGGGCGGAAATTGAGTCTGATGTGATCTCAGGATCATCTATAGATATGATACAGTGGTTAACAAAGAAAGAAAGACCAGCACTGACGGTGCCCCTGGAATCTATCACACATTCACTTAAGATGTGGGACTCATTGAAAAATAAGCATGGGTTGACCAATATAAAATCTCAGATGACACCACTATTTGAGAATCCTAGCTTTCTCCCGGGAATGGAACCAGTGCGTTCAAAGAATGGAGCAAGGCAGGGTTCACAAGAGTAAAAGATCTATGGCCAAACAAAGAAACTAAAAGATTTGAAACGGTAACGAGAGAGAGTGGGCTACATAAATCGGCCTTTTTTAGGTATCTTCAACTGAGGGACCATATGAGTAGGGAAGGCCCGTTTAGTGGCTTTACCATATTTGAGGATATGTGCCTCTTGGGGGAGGACAAGAAAGGCTTGATATCCAAAATATACAACATACTGCAGCTAATAAAACAGACACGGTGATCAAACCCAAAATGATGATAAAATGGGAAGAGGCGCTGGGAGAACAACTAGATCAGGAGGAGTGGGCTAGTATATTTGAGGGGATAGCAAAGAGCTCCACATGTGTCCTAATGAAAGAAAATGCATACAAAATGCTCCACCAATAGTATTACACCCCACTAAGACTGGCCACATTTTTCAAAAACATGTCCCCACTGTGTACGAGAGGATGTGGTCAACAGGGAACGTTCATACATATGGGGTGGACGTGCCCAAAGGTTTCAAAGTTATGGAGGGCCACACATGACATGGCACAGGCAATTTTGGGATTTGTCTTCCCCCTAGACCCATGGAAAGTACTGTTATGCAGGCCAATAGAAAACATGGAAAAAAACGAAGATAAGTTACTGACACACATATATACAGCCACCAGATGTGAAATAGCTAAAGCCTGGAAACAGGTCCAACAACCAGCTATAGATGCAGTACGAGCGAGACTATGGAGGGTCCGTCTCATGGAAAAGCTGACGGGGATACAAAACGACACAGCACAGAAATACTTAGAAGTATGGGAACCATGGAGAATTTATATAGGACATAGATATATTACTAGGGGAACTCTCCAAATCTCATTAACACATAATAGAAGTGCCCTAAAAACACGTGAGCTGGGGAAGAGGGGGAAGAGGGGGAAGAGGGGGAAGAGGGGGGGGGTAAAAGGTAAGAAAAAAATAAAAATAAAATAAATAAATAAGAAAAGAAAAAAAAAACACAACTCCTGAGGAAAAATTGGTGTGATATGTTTTGGATATGTTTCTTATATGTATAAAACGAGGAGGAGGGCCTGGAGGGTATTCAGTATTCAATAGTCCACAAAGGTACGTGTGTTTATATACTGTTATGTTAATATTACTGTTTTCGTACACCAACAAGTGGAAAACTTTCGCTAAAGCAATAACATTCCTTTTTCGTCTTTTCCTTTTTCCCATCCCCAGTCTTTTTAAGTTAAATTATTGTAGTAGTTATTTTATACGCTGTCCCAACAGTGTTGTCATTATTGTGTCCCCACCAAAGGTGTTATATACAGGATGCCAATACTTGTAATCCAAAAGTAACACCCTACCCCTTTTTATGTTCTGTACCCCACTACCCATTGTCCTTAACAAAGAATGCAAATAAAGAACAAGTTTAAAAAAAAAAAAGGGAACTATGGATAACAAACTCATTCCCATCTGACTTTATTCATACTGATAATAAAAATATTTCATCTTTCAAATTAAAAACTGGTTCAGTTTTTGCATTCGTAGACAGCTTTGTCAGTGTTTGAAATATCTATACTATATTTCTAAATGTATTATTCCATTTGTTTGTTTGTATGTCTGAAGCATCGAAATCTCACAAACGACACGACGTAGCACAACAAAACTTTTACTGTACATTCTGCTGTGGATTTGTAGGTCAACGCAACTATTTTGAGCTTCCAATGTCACTCACCTCCCAAGTTATGGACATTCTAAGATTCACTCGGGTGTCCTGCAAAAATGTTAGAGCAGGAGCAGGGAGGGAGGGGGGCGGGGGCTACTAAGGGAGGGGGCGTGTCCTTGGCTGGATCGGGGCAGAGTGTGTGCGTGTCTCTGTGTGAGTGTGTGTGATGTGAGATGTGAGATGTGTGGGGGAGATGTGCCAGCGGGGGGGGAGGGTAGATGTGCCAGCTAGCGGGGGGTAGATGTGCCAGCTAGCGGAGGGAGATGGACCAGCGGGGGGGGGGAGGGAAGGGGAGATGTGCCGGCAGCAAGGGGAGATGCTAGTATAATATAAATGAGAATTCAGTCATTGTTGTATTGCTAATAGGAGTCAGAGATACATATACTGTACATAGATATAAGTACAGTACAACTACCTACACGTGCATACATTTACCTGCACACATTTACCTGCATGGTCATTTGGTTGCACCTTTTGATCAAAACATGTTTCAAGCTGCCAACCCCTTCAGGGCACTCACAAACTTCAACGTTTAGTCCATAGGACAATAAGAAATGACATATATGCAGTGTAGGTACCTGCTAAACGGAGGATACGTTGGTGAGGTTGGCAGTCTTGAATCAGGTTTTGATCAAAAGATGCAACCAAATGACTCATTTGTTACCCAGACTTGGGCTCTCAATGTAAACACGTCACCAGTATATTTTAGCCCACATTGGTAGGAGCGCAGGAACCGTTCTTTGTTTTCCATATACAGTACAGTATGTTAGGCCAATCCTTTTACCAGCAGCATACTCCTAAAGGGAGGAGCGCGGTAATATGTACAGTACAGATTTATCCATACCTCAACTCGTGTGATAAACGATAATATTAACAATAATAATCATTATCTGTAAAGCGCCAACATATTGTGAAGCGCGGTACACAGGGGGGAACAGAATTATATAACTTACATAAACAGAATGACATACCAAATAAGGACAAACAAGCACAGATCTTACAAGCTACATGGATCCAGTTATAGTTTTGTATTTGCTAGTCTGTTAGCAACTTTACACACACGTGCTTAGCCTGATCTACACACTGGCATAACCATATGTATATACAGTGAAATACACACAGGCAAATGCATTCAGAGACACCCATACACTTCCAGACAACTGCACAAATTCACACAAATGTACTTGCACAGATGCACACTACTTACAGATTAAACCTGCCGCCAACCCGCGGCCGTCAGAGCCAGCACTGCCGAAAACAAGATCTCCCAACACAGCAAAGCAGTCCATGGCCATCAACCCAGGGTCCAGTCTGACAGGCACTGCTGTACGCCCCATGTCATTTAAATAGGATGACCATATGACAGATAACCACAATATTTGTATCTTTACAGCATCACAAACACAAATGCTACTTCTTATGTTAAAGGATTAATCCCAACACAATCCAACACAAGATCAATAAATAGACATTGTACTTTTCTGCATGTGATAGTTCGCCCATCGCTACAGAGTCTGTGCTAATGCCGACGTCAGATAATTCTCTCTTTCTGGAAGATCACCTCTCCAACATTGGATTCCCCACAGCATCCTTTCCTTGCAAGGTATGAGTCCGTTACCAGACCCTAGAGAAAGCCGCACCCATTTTATACTCTGTGATTTGTTGTTCTGTTTAGGAAAACAGATATTAAATGAAAAAAACAATATAAATAACTTTAAAAGAGGAAAAGCCGTGTAGTACCCCCTCCCCGTGCCCCCGGCTGCAGGGGGTAGGTTGTACATGGGTAGATATTGTCTTTTAGTCTGAAACCGAGGTCCAACCCTCTCCCGGTAGGATTAGAGTGTCAGCTTCCCGGTCATGTACCTGTGATCTTAGGTTCTTTTGTGCGCAGGTTCTGGCCAAGGCGGTAAGGGAGGTGACGGTAGTGGCGATAGTGCAGGAACACAGAAAGAGGGCGCCACGGTCTCTTTTGAAACTTAAGATGTTTATTGGATATACTCTCATAGGTCACCATACCTCAGTATCGGTACCCAGGGATTCCAGTTGTACAAATCTCCTTAGGGCATTTCCATATTAGACCCTTCCCAGTGAATACTTCTGATCAGGCCTTGGGTTCTAGTCCCACCTCTATTCCACACCTAGCCAGGAGTTGGGTCCCCCAACCTCCTCTGCAAGAGCGGTCTCCTTTTGGTGTCCTAGTCCCTATCCCCTGTATCCAGAATACTGCTCCTTGCTTACTAGGGAAGGTCTTGCACTCGTCTCTGGCCCTTGACTGTTCATCCCAGGAGTTTTGAGTCCCCCAGGCAGTCTACACTTTCCCTGCTCACTCGCCCCTAGGTGAGGGATGAACTGGCACTTCCCTAGGTGAGGGGACAACAAACTACCTTTTGCAGAACCCACTTAGACATACAGCAGGAGGAGCCAAACTATCCCTCCCCCTCTTCTAGCAGCTCCATAAGCCCAGACTTGTGCCTGTAAGTGGCTACACTCAGCAACTGAGGGGATGTGATCTCACCAGCTAACTATTAACCCTAGCACTGCCTGCTCTTACCAGGACTTATGTGCCAAGCTGTGGGGGAAATACTGAGGATGCTACAGTCGGTTTAGAGCTTTCACTGTTTTGCAAATTCAAAGTGTGTTGCATAAGTGGCTGAAAATTTCTTTTTTTATCATATAACTTCCTCGATTTATTGGCCTAAGACTTTATTTCGACCAGGTAACTGAAAAAAAAAGTCACGTTTGCATTGTTTTAAATGTGCACTGGCTTTCTATTTCCCTAAAGCATATTTTAAAGGGATTGCACCTTTTTATGGTTATATAAAGAAAATAAATGTGTATTTTAAAATCCAGGGGATTTGGGCTTTAACCAAACACACACACACTGTGACGGGAGGGGGTAACCAGGCTATACAATAAAGGTCAAGACGGTTTTGGTTACCCCTGCTCCGTGTATAAGGGCCCAAGAGAGTTAGCTCTTGGGCCCAGTAACAATGTACAATTCCAATGTACGGTCTGTAATAAAAGTAATTTTTGTGTGTTCCCCTTTCCGGACATGCCAGCGAGCAGGGATTGCCAGGGTATGAGTTTTAAGGGGGGTTCTGTGGAGGAACCGTTGACAGAATGTGACTAGGAGGTCGGGGTACGAAGTTGTCGGTTCCCCTGATACATGTAGACACATTGTCCCGGCTATACCTCCCCTGGAAAACGCAAGCGCGAATCACCACTAGGGTACCCTGCTTCAGCACAGCCCAGAAAGGAGAAGGCGGCACAGGGATACACATGTATTCCTGCAGCTGAGGGAATCCCTAGGGTAAGGGGGGTACCCCAGCTAGTGCCAAGATGACTCACAACCAGTAGAGGGTTTGTAGGTGCCCCAACCATATATAAGGTTGGGGGGGGGGGAGGGACTTCGATTTCAAGCCTGAAAAGTCTGCCCGCCAGAGTCTAAGTCCAGCTTTCTGGGACTAAGTTCTCAGAAACTAATGTAGCGGTCGATGCCGATTTGAGTTCCAGGAGATTTGGACTGACTCGTGGTCAGGAGGGACCAAGTTCTCAGAAGAGAACGTAGCGGTGGCGTATGGAATTTTAGGCCGATTTGGGTTCCAGGAGATTCCGGGCTAAGTGCCAGTCTGGGTAAAACTCTCCCATAGAGTTCCCTGCACCTAGGAAAGTCTAGTTTTCAACCCCAGCCCCAAAGTAAGTGTGTCTTTTTGTCTGTATTTTGTGTATCATTGTGTGTAAGCGAATTTATGCCGAATAAATTACAATTTATTTCATTACCTTGTTTTGCTCAATGAATGATCCTGGTAAAAAGGTGTAAATAACCTGGTCTCCCGTGACACACACAACCAATTTTCTAGAGCTGCAGATGATTTCAGCGCACACATTTGGAGACTCACAAAGTGGGTTCCCACATGTCCTAGTTTCTGGCCCAAGTCTCTCCTGGCTTGAAATTGTTTCTTGACAACACTAAGTGGCAGATAGTCCTGAGGGCAGTGGGAGGCTCTCAGCATCTTGGCACAAAGTGATTATGGGCTGTAACACCAGCTTCACAAGCTGTCAAAGGCAGCCACTGCACACAATTATCAGGGAGAGGGAACTGGGATTAGAAAACCCACAGGGGCATCGTCACATAGGAGACAGAGTGAAAAATAACCTGAGCCAATGTTGTGTGAGAAAGGCGAGGATGTTATAAAATAAATAAATAGGAAGGCTTTGCTGAGAGTTACAATAACCCCTTTGCTACCGGAACGATGTGTTGTAACCGCTTATTGCGGTGACGGGGAATAAAGTTCATCTTATCAAATCTGTTATCACATTGTGTTTTCATATCAAAAATAGTTTGGCCCATCACAAAATATGCAGCAAAAAAATTGTCATGAACAATTAAGATTAAATGTAGGTCACAGATCCTTAATTGTAGTCCTTCAGAGCAACCACCAGGCCAGGTTTCAAAAACGTCTCTAATTAATCCTTAATTAACTTAGCTCTGATTATTACTAAGACATCTTGCTCAGGGACATGAGTTGCTCTGAAAACCTAACTTGTTAGGGTAAGTCTCCAGTGGCCACTGCGATGCGCGCCACACATCACAACACAGCCATCCATGGGGCAGGCCCCAGTGGCTGTGTGTGGGCGCGCAAAGCGCTGTGACGTGTACGCTGGCAGGGAAGACAAGAATGTTTTCGTCCTGTGCTACGACGCGGTCGGCGCGCAGCCAATGGCAGGGCAGATATGCCACGTCATGGCCGCGCCCCTCGTCTTAGCCCCACCCACCTGCGCTCCCCTACAGACCGCCGATCGCGGCTGTAGTCTCTGCACACGCCGCCATGCCACCAGGCGTGCGTGCAGCAGCAAGGACTGGGGGCTTAGCCTTAGTCTTGAAGACTGTACTTAGGGAGACCTGCTGTAGGTTGTCATACCTTCTAATGGACAAGGAAGACTGTGAGTTCTCCATAGATATAACATAATATATTTACTAGAGGTTTTCAAGCTTCACATCTCTTCCTTTCGTGCACTCATTATAGATCTGTATAGTTTTGAAAGCTCTGTACACAATATCCCAACAATGAAGAATTCATTGTTGATTCCTTAAAGTCCATCAATCAACCTCTTCTACACGTCTTCTGAACCAATATAGTCACTAGGAAGTTATACTACAAGAATAATGAACAATGGCTTTAAAAATATAGATTTATTTACATGTGGCAGGGTCTCCCTGTGGAGTCCCCTCGGCCCCCGGATTCCCTGCATACCACCAATCCAGGGGGGAACCCCGGGCGCTTGCGGGAACGCGCGGATGCCGGCAGCGTGTTGCATGTGCCTCTGGCAGTTGCGGGGCAGGCAGGGATAGGTGCCGGGAGTTGCGGTGGGGGCTGGAGTGGCGATCCGGTCACTGGATCTCCTCAGAGTAGGGCGCCACCATGTTTAGATGCGCGCGCATGCGCTGTGAGACTTGCGCATGCACAGGCTCCAAAGCGGCAGCCATCACAGACCAAGCTCCACATGGGGAACTACAACCCACAGCAGTCACTGGGGCTGCAGGAGTAGGTGGCACATAGCAGCCAATGGGGAGCCAGGATTCCCCTGCTCAGCAATTGATACAATTTGCGCACTGGAGACCACGCCAGTCGGAGCTGGGACAAGGAAGGGGTAGGTTGTGTGTGCAGGTGTCTGTGGCAGCTGCACTAGGCCAGATACCCCCTGTTAGGCCCCAACTCCCCATAGCTTGTGGCTGCTATAGGGACTTGCCCTTAGACAGGGACATTGCCCGCTTAGCACTATCAGTGTCAGGGACACAGTGAGACGCCGCACGGTGACTGCGGCCTGCGGTCCAGAACCAGACCATCAGAGACTATCATCAGTCTGGGACCCTCCAGCTGGATACCACCCACCGGAGGCAGACTCGTAGCTGACATCGCTGGTTCAGTGGATCCTATCTTCTACAGCGCGCCCGGGTGTGGCATCGCCCGGCAGGTACCCAACTCCTCATGTGCACCAACAAATAGTTTTAGTGGGCAGCGCTGACCTACACACATTTGGGTGGGACTATTTACTCAGGGACACCAGGGTGGTTAGGTGCCTGAGGGCCCTTATGTGTGTAACTGTATCACTGACAGTGGTATATATATGGTCATGCTTGACCTGGCGGTGTGTATATACAGTTCATGCAGTAAAACTGTTATCTTTTCACTAAGTGTGTGTTTTATTGAATGTGGGTGCTGTAACGGGGGTTATTCTACACGATAGAATCCCACACAGGTGGAAGCGCTACCGAGCATCGTTCCAGGATACACCCCAGGCTCCCAGCAGCGGAGGCTCATGCCTCCTGTGAGACACAGGTATTGCACCGCAACACACACACACACCATAGCTACACATCTCTCAGGGGGTGGGGGAAAGTGCGCAACATACATATTATAACTTTGTGATGCGTCCACATGGTGAATATCGTGTGTAACTTTGCCTACCTTAAACCAGCAAAACGTGAAAAATCTGATATGGTTTTTATTTATTTATAATAAATCCGTTTTTTCGTATTAGATAATACTGTCTGCATTTTTATTTTAACTGCTAATTAAATTTTTAATGATTTTTTTATCTACTGATCGTCCTTTGGTTGCTACAGCAACCATTTAGAAAATCACATCCCCTTCCTCTTGAAACAGGCTCTGACAGACACCTTTTTGAACTCTGCTCTTTGGCAACAAAGTATCCCAAACAGATCTGTTGCTGTGTTCCAAACAGCAGATTGTCTATTACTCCGAAAGCTGTAACAATAATGTCTTACACCAAGTTATGTAATGTTACATTATATTATGTATTTCATGTACAGCATTTCACAGCCTGCAGCACACAGTTAGAAGGCAGCCATTTCGTTAGGCACACAATCAAGATTGTGACAGATTTATAACAGGCGCACCAAAACGATTGCCAGCTTAGGTAAGAATGTAGAATTATACATTGTCACACGCTTTACATCTAAAAATAAGTGGGAAAAAAGGGGGAATGTATTATTGTTGCTTTATCTTCTAAAATAGCACTGAGCACATTTGGCGAACAGCAAACGGAAATATACAATGTATCCCTGCAGAGGAAGCGAGACAACACCAGCACCCCAACCTGGAAAGGTGCCGATTGAGGGGAGATATAATAGAGGTGTACAAAATCATGAAAGGCACAGGGAAAGTACATAGGAAGAACCAGGGGGCGATATCTCAGATAGCAAGTGCCAGTTTCAAATAAAAAACAGGAAATATTTCTTCATTCTGCACAAGCCAACCTGTGTAGCTCATTACCAGTCAATGTTGTGATTTCAAATAGTACTAATGGGTTTAACACAGAAATAAATGACGAAAAATTCCTCACAAACCTCACAGTCTTAGGTTGTTTGTGAGATGACAAACTGAAGTATTCCTATATATAAAAAAGGAGAAAAGGGCGCAAGACCCATAGGGCAAAATGTAACATTTTAATGCTAAAAGAACACAGTTAAAAACACTTACAAGACGTAAGTTGGTAATAGGCACATCTAGGAAGGTAACTCCAAAGTTTCAGCAGGCTGGGAGAGCCTCAGTGTCCGTCTTCTTGTGGGAGAGAGCCTCAGTTCCAGACACCCTCCTTCCAGGTTTGGCGCTGCTCCACTCCTGCTTCCGCGTCACGTGCGCTCGTGTTCTCGCGTTGTTACACCAGGGGGCCGGGCTTGGGGGCGATGCGCTGTCTCCAGCGGTCTGACAGATCAGACTTGGGATCTCCTGCTCTGCTATGCAATACAGCAGCCTTAGTGGATACAGCCCTACGCGTTTCGAGAATCTTTCTCTTCGTCAGGGACAAACAGAAGAAGAAGCGTTACAGCTTCGAAACACGTTGGATTAATTGTTGCTATTCACTTGGTACCTTTTAAACTGTAGTATTAGTATTGTTTGCTTATGCTCATTTGAGCGTTATTGCATGCACAGTGCTTTTTTATCTGCCCGGTTACGGTGCTTATATCTGCCCTGGTGCGCTCCGCTCTGCTTCACGCCTCACGAGTGACATCACTGGAGTGCGCGATCTTCAAGGCGGAACACCACCGCTGTATGCCGGTCGCCCACCCATAGTGGGTGCACATCCACACGGGCGCGTGTCACCAGTTACAGAGACTTCCGCCTTGCCATAGAGACTATTTGCTGTGACGTGTACAAAGTACAGAAAGGACGTTACAGTGGTGTGTCGATTCAGACCTTTGGAGTACCTCAGATGCTGATTGCAGGACGCCGTTGTGTGAGAGACAGATGACGTCAGAATAACAGCAGGAAAGGATCCATTGGGGTTACATCTCCGAGACCACCATCTCTGATGACAAGTGTGCGGTAACTTCGTGTAATATCACACGTGAATGCGATTAATGTTCATTTATGATGTACGCAGAATACTTACCTCTCTTTCACTAAATCATTAATTTTGATATACTTCACCATTTGCGTTTTGCACTTTTTTTTGTCTTTTCTTTTCTACATGTGAATGGACTGGACTTTTAACCATATTGTATGGTATATTTATTATTTTTCTATATGTGTATTTAATGTATATGTGTTCTAATTGGAGACAGTAAGTATTACGGCAACTAAGGGCATGAGCGCTAGCTGATCCTATGAACTGCACATGATCAAGTTGATTACAATTTAAGAGATTATTGGGTCTATAGTACTTTAGATCAGCCATTGTAGTGTTTCATTTCATTTGTATTCCTATATATGGCACACTCCTTAGAATTACAAATTAATTTTTAATAGATCCTATTAAAAAACACAAAAAATGGACACCAAAAAATACAACCAATTTAGCAAGTAATACAGTACCTCAAGAAAAAACAAATTTGGCACACAAATTGAAAACTGACCTAATTTAACAAGTGAATTCTAGAAAACCTCATTTTATAAAAAGAGTTCCAAAATTACCTAATTTAACAAGTGAGCTCTGAAATATCCTCATTTGAGAATCAGCAATGACCTAATTTAACCATAGAGGTGTCTTCATTTGAAATTCGGAGCTGACCTAATTTAACAAATACATTCTCAAAAAAAATGCCTAATTTAACAAAGATGAAACCATTTAAACGACACAATGGTGGAGAGGGTGAGTTCTGCAAACAGCTGGATCCATATTTATCCTATGTATATATGCTGCATGTTTTCCCCATAATGCATTAGCATATTGACGCACGAGGGTAAACGCAGAACCGGCGGGAGAGCTTATTCACAAATTCTGAAGTGGAAATGGTTTTAAATGCAGCTATGAAGTGAATCAATTCTGAACCTCTATAGTGGGGATTCAGATCGCATTATAGTGCTTGGCTGACGGAGGTACTACCTGCATGCGAGGGTTAGGGTACTACTACTAGACAGGTAGTACCTCCGTCAGCCAAGCACTATAATGCGCTCTGAATCCCCACTATAGAGGTTCAGAATTGATTCACTTCATAGCTGCAGCAGTCTGTTATTTCCTCATATATAGTGAAGCCTGACTACTCTTGTATAGAGCAGGAACTTCAGCTCAATATCGGATGAGACTTACCATTCACAGCCCTATACCATCTTATTCCTCTCCCTGGCCAAGGGGGGAATTCAAGTAATGATCTACACTACTATAGCAATTTGATACTGCCACTTTGAGACCACTAATAAAAGGTCTAATGTACGATAGCGACTTGCTATTTCAGGCACTGTGCCAGCTACTAGACACATAGTGTCATGATGTATTTTAATATTTACCCTCTTTTCATGCACCATTTATTTTAAAACCAACCAAATTAAAGATATATTTTTAAGATTGCCATATAACATTAATGATATTGAGTGCTACCATTAACTGAGTTCTTTTTCTTTTTGGTGTATTGCTTATTACAATTCTCAGTTCAGCACCTTATCTACAATACTCTACTGATTATTTAGCTGAGCAGAGGTCCACCTACTTTCCCTTCCTCTCCCCCCTCTCTCCCACGGTATATCAAATTATTATCCAAGTCTACCATAAAGAGAAGACTTCACAAGAGCAAATACAGAGGGTTCACCACAAGGTGCAAACCATTCATAAGCCTCAAGAATAGAAAGTCCAGATTAGACTTTGCCAAACAATATCTTAAAAAGCCAGCCCAGTTCTGGAACAGCATTCTTTGGACAGATGAAACTAAGATCAACCTGTACCAGAATGATGGGAAGAAAAAACTATGGAGAAGTCTTGGAACGGCTCATGATTCAAAGCATACCACATCATCCGTAAAACACGGTGGAGGCAGTGTGATGGCATGGGCATGCATGGCTTATAATGGCACTGGGTCACTAGTGTTTATTGATGATGTGACAGAAGACAGAAGCAGTCAGATGAATTCTGAAGTGTATAGGGATATATTGTCTGCTCAGATTCAGACAAATTCAGCGAAGTTGATTGGACGGCGCTTCACTTTACAGATGGACAATGACCCAAAACATACTGCGAAAGCAACCCAGGAGTTTTTTAAGGCAAAGAAGTGGAATATTCTGCAATGGCCGAGTCAATCACCTGATCTCAACCCGATCGAGCATGCATTTCACTTGCTGAAGACAAAACATAAAGCAGAAAGACCCACGAACAAACAACAACTGAAGACAGCTGCAGTAAAGGCCTGGCAAATCATCACAAAGGAGGAAACCCAGCGTTTGGTGATGTCCATGTGTTCCAGACTTCAAGCAGTCATTGCCTGCAAAGGATTCTCGACAAAGTATTAAAAATGAACATTTTATTTATGATTGTGTTAATTTGTCCAATTACAATTGAGCCCCTGAAATAAGGAGACAGTGTATGAAAATGGTTGCAATTCCTAAACGTTTCATACGATATTTTTGTTGAATCCCTTAAATTAAAGCTGAAAGTCTGCACTTCTATTGCATCTCAGTTGTTTCATTTAAAATCCATTGTGGTGGCATACAGAGCCAAAATTATGAAAATTGTGTCAGTGTCTAATTATTTCCGGACTTAACTGTATGTTAAACAGAAACGAAGCACATTGTGTAGAAATAATAATTGTATTACAATTATACAATGTATGTGATTGTCATATGTACAGCAGCTTGAACTCCAGGTTAAAGTGTGACCTAACTAGCCCATCGTTAAAAAGCCGCGTTAACGGTAACGGAAATCTGTGGATTTGCGATGTGAAGGGAAACTCCTCTTTTGCATACAGTATGATTATCACTAATGTCCGTCATAGTTAATGCAACTAAAACTGCGCTAAACTTTGCGTTACGGAGCTTTGAAGATCCCCGTTATCATTTAACACTACGCTAACAGAAGTTACTGTATCGTTAAGTCAATAATGGAGCTCGGAGGACCTGGGCTGAGGACCTGACCTGGGCAGAGCACCTGGGCTGAGGACCTGGGCTGAGGACCTGGGCTGGGGACCTGGGCTGGGGACCTGGGCTAGGGACCTGAGCTGGGCATCTGGGCTGAGGACCTGGGCTAGGGACCTGAGCTGGGCATCTGGGCTGAGGACCTGGGCTAGGGACCTGAGCTGGGCATCTGGGCTGGGGACCTTGGCTTGATAAAAAAGATTCCCCTCTGCTCAGCATTGTGCCTGTGCTGTGATATTTCAATGACCTCTTCCATCTTCACAAAAGCACATGATATGGACGAGTGTGCGTCGCTTAAGCCCTATGTAATAATAAAAAGCTTCCGGTCAGAGAAACCTCCACAAAAGCCATTTAACGACTCTAATGAAATCTGTGTAATAACATGGTTAGTTACAGCATTGAAACTATATTCCCCAGAGTGTAATGGTCTCGTATTTACACCTTCTATTACCGTCTATTGAATCCGTTTGAGTAATGCATCTCACAGAGCGAGTACCCTTTAGGATTTTTATGAGAGCAGATGGTAATCACTGTTACCAACTTGGAAACGCGGTAGGTAGATTACTGATGATGCCCATAGCTGGGGCTGGTACAGAGGTGGTGGGTGGTGAGTGGCTAGTGTATTATTCCTGCCATCCCCAGCCCTGGGTCACGGTGTCCTCCCTGCATGTATCTTCTCCTTTCTCCACTTGGACATCTCCGGGCACACCAGCCCTGGGTTACGGTGTCCTACCTGCATGTATTTTCTCCTCCCTGCACTTGGACATCTCCAGGCACACCAGCCCTGGGTCACGGTGTCCTCCCTGCATGTATCTTCTCCCTGCACTTGGACATCTCCGGGCACACCAGCCCTGGGTCACGGTGTCCACCCTGCATGATCTTCTCCTCCCTGCCACTTGGACATCTCCGGCACACCAGCCCTGGGTCACGGTGTCCTGCTGGCATGTTTCTCCTCCCTGCACTACATCTCCGGGCACACCAGCCCTGGGTCACGGTGTCCTCCCTGCACTTGGACATCTCCGGGC
The DNA here is from genome assembly GCA_036426205.1 of Ascaphus truei. Lineage (NCBI taxonomy): Eukaryota > Metazoa > Chordata > Amphibia > Anura > Ascaphidae > Ascaphus > Ascaphus truei. The sequence continues at coordinate 46,195 of WSYH01000129.1, read as the reverse complement.
ACACCAGCCCTGGGTCACTGTGTCCACCCTGCATGTATCTTCTCCTTTCAACACTTGGACATCTCCGGGCACACCAGCCCTGGGTCACGGTGTCCTCCCTGCATGTATCTTCTCCTCCCTGCACTTGGACATCTCCGGGCACACCAGCCCTGGGTCACGGTGTCCTCCCTGCATGTATCTTCTCCTCCCTGCACTTGGACATCTCCGGGCACACCAGCCCCTGCGGTCACGGTGTTCACCCTGCATGTATTTCTCCTACTGCACTTGGACATCCGGGCACACCAGCCCTGGGTCACGGTGTCCCCTGCATGTATATTCTCCCTCCCTGCACTTGGACATCTCCGGGCACACCAGCCCTGGGTCACGGTGTCTCCTGCATGTATATTCCTCTCCTGCACTTGGACATCTCGGGCACACCAGCCCTGGGTCACCGGTGTCCTCCCTGCCACTTGGACATCTCCGGGCACACCAGCCTGGGTCACTGTGTCCACCCTGCATGTATCTTCTCCTTCACACTGACTGGACATCTCCGGGCACACCAGCCCTGGGCCACGGTGTCCTCCCTGCATGTATCTTCTCCTCCCTGCACTTGGACATCTCTGGGCACACCAGACAGTTACTAAGCTCTGGTAAAGCAGCAATCCCTCACAAACCCTATACGAGTTTAACACGGGGGTTGGCAACTCCAGTCCTCAGGGGACACCAACAGGTCAGGTTTCATGGATATCCCGGTTTCAGCACTGGTGGCTCAATCAGTGGCTCAGTCTCAGACTGCACCACCTGTGCTGAAGCAGGGATATCCTTAAAATCTGCCCTGTTGGTGGCCCTTGAGGACTGGAGTTGCCAACCCACGAGTTAAACTCATATCATGTTAGTACCTTGCCCCCTGAGCATGTCCTGCACTTAAAAAAAATACAAATACATTATGTTGTTCATGTCTAGCGTCTCATGTTACCATGGTAACCTACAGACTTCACTGGGCTCTGGGGAGATCTCCATTTTAAACTCCCAGATACGGAATATTTAAACCGTTTACATCTCGTGAACGAAGCAGCAGATTAAAAAAAATAAAAAACAGCAAAGCATCTCTAAAAGTAACGAAATATAAAACAAAATGGATATCTGCAGCCTTAACGTATAGGAAGGTCAGGTGCCTCCAAACTCAGGACATTTAGCTCAACTTGCATTCGCAAAAAATTTGGGACAGTCCCACTTCATTTGGAACCATTGGTAATATTATAAGCACTTTTTGGGATAGCAATTGTATTAATTTTTGTTCACGTTTAAGCCAGGTACACTATACTTGTCTGTGTTCTAACTTTGTCAAATGCTGTCTATTGATAGGGGTCGTGTATCAACGCAGAGAGAAGTGTGTTTAGACACATTGCTCTTTTTGTTGGAGCAGAGCTCCGGCATGTACTGTGTAACGGGTATTCCCTGTGAATACAGACGCTACTACTTGCTGTGTATACCTGTGTGGCTCTCAGGAGCCTAAGCCTCAACTCAGGGAGCCTGGGGTACATACATATAACACAATCTCGTGTTGCAACGCCTCCACCTACGATGGCTCCCGCCAGAGGAGGAGTGGTTCCTCGCAGGACAAATATATACATATCACTCCACACACCGCATGTAAAATAACCAATGACTTTACTGTAGCAATACTTATTCATATATCAACAGGCGTCCCTCTCTAGATGAGACACTAACTACTGCGTCTCGCAGGACGGTCCCATCTACACCGGGTGATCCCACCCCGTGTCCAATAACCCCACACAATATATCCCGCACCCTTAAAGGGAGAGGATATGTGTGACTGCGCAGCCACTAGTCCCGTATGATCATAATATATGTAGGATCGTTGGTGCACTTGGTGATGGTTACCTGCCGAGCACTCCAGTGCCCGGGCCTGCCAAGGAGCTTCACAAAGGATCCGAAGGCTGCCGAATACAGGAACTACCGTCCCGGGCGATCCCACCCGGATGGCTACTGCAGCGACAGTGGAGGTCTGAGCCCAAACCTCTGGATGGACGTGCAGCGTCCACAGTGTCCCTAACTGACTCTGGGTAGTAAGGGGCAGGGTCCCTAACCTGAGGCCTGTCCCTACAACACTCAATGCTACTGGTGGCTCAGGGCTATCTGGGGCCTAGGGGGCTGCTGGCCTAGTGCAGGGAGTCACTGACTCCTGCACCGTACCTCCTTCCCCTAGCTGCTCCTGACGCCGACTAACGTGCTCCAAACCCCGCGAAAAGTATCTATTCTCCTCTGCAGGGAGATGCTGTAGCCCTATTGGCTCCCTGGGGTCACGTGGGGCGCTCCTGAGGCTCATGGGAGGTGTAGTCCCTTCTGTGAGCCCTCTCCTGATTGGCCCTCGTTCGCGCGCGTCTCCTGCGCATGTGCGAACTTCCCTGCTGGCCACTGCACCAGGATCTTCACTGCGCATGCGCCAATACTTAGAAGATGGAGGTGCCCTCGTCGCCCTGCTTCGGGAGCGCCGGGAGCACTAACAACGCGATCGCGGCCCTGGCAACCGGCCGCACGCGTCCCCGGCAACCCCCGAGCAGGATCCTGACTGCCCCCACTCTTCCGATCGGCCGACGGGACCGCCATTGGGCTCGGCGGCACCCGCGATCGCCAGGAAGGTGAGGGGGGGGGGGGGCTTGGCAGGCAGGGGGGACCTGGCTACATCCTCCCCCTGGTAAAAAAAACAACGTCCTCGCTTGGGACACATAACTTAAATAACTATATACATCAGTTATATAATAAAAATGCAGTTCAATTATATAACTTAGCACATTCGCATTTACTTTATACGATGTTGCACAATTCGGTGAGCATCACAATCACAGATTGGATTTTGCTCCGAGACCACTGCTGAGCCTCATAATGGGGTGCCCCAATTTGATCATAGGTTACCCGATTTGGAGGGTACCTGACTCTTTGGCTCCTTCGGAGCTGTTCTTCAGCAACTCCCTCTGGGGAGTAATATGTACAGTCCTGAGGCTCAGCCTCTTCCCTTGAGGGGAGAAATGTCTCTGAACAGTCTCTGTTGGTTACAAAGCTTGGGCTCTGTGGATCCAAAGGCTGGCCTGTTGGTGCCACCTTAGTAGGCGTTGGCCTATGGGGCCCTTTACCCGTAGCTCCTCCGGGAGATGCCCTTTCTGTGGAATAGTCCCTTTGAGAGGGTCCTTCCATAGGGTCTTCAGGAGTTTCAGAGTGGGTTTCGTTATTTACTGTCTCTTGACCCATCTCTGATAAGTCGGACTCACCGTTGAGCGGTGTGGCCAGTATTTCTGCTTCTTCGTCTCCCACTTGGGGAATGGGGAGAAGGTGATTACGATGCCAAACCTTTACCCGGCCGTCAGTGTCTTTGATGCGACAGACCGGGAGGCCGGGCATCTGTGACTCTACCTCATACACGCCGTCTCTCCACCGGTCCGCCAGTTTATGTTTTCCGGGGACTCCCGGATTACGAAGCAACACAACGTCCCCAGGACATAGCTCCCGATACTTGACTTTATTGTCATATCGTCTCTTATTGCCAGCATTCAGTTTAGCTGTAGACTTCTCAGCCTGTTGGTAAGCTTGTTACAAACTGTCCTTTAGCCTGTGCACATACTTGAAATGGGTAGCATTGTGTATCCCATCCGTTGATACTCGAAGACGCACATCTTCTGGGAGTCTTGCCTCCCGCCCAAACATGAGGAAGTATGGGGAGAATCCAGTGGACTCATGGCGAGTACAGTTGTACGCGTGTACCAAAGCTTCTACGTGTCGACTCCATTCCGTTTTCTGCGCACCCTTCAGGGTTCCGAGCATGTCCAACAAGGTCCTGTTGAATCATTCAGGCAAAGCATCTCCTTCGGGGTGGTACGGAGTCGTCCGGGATTTGGCGATGTTCAGCATTTTAAGTAATTCTCGGATCAGAGTGCTCTCAAAATCCTGCCCTTGGTCGGAGTGAAGTCGGTTTGGCAGACTGTAGTGAACGAAGAACCTCTCCCATAGTATTTTTGCGACTGTGATGGCCTTCTGGTCTTTTGTGGGGAAGGCCTGAGCATACCGGGTGTAATGGTCCGTGATGACCAGCACATTACAGATTCCTCTGGTATCGGGTTCAATACACAAAAAGTCCATACACAACAGGTCCATTGGACCAGAACTCTTGAGATGGGCCATGGGTGCTGCTCTGGTAGGCAAAGTCTTGCGTTGGACACACCGGGAACAACAGCGGCAGTGTTGTTCCACCGCATCCCGCATCTTGGGCCAGAAGAAACGGTCTCGGACTAACCCAAAAGTCTTCTCTACACCAAGGTGTCCATGTTCATGATGTAGAGACTTCAACACCATATATCTCAAATTTTGGGGTAGAACCAGTTGTCACCTATCAGGGTGGTTGTGATATTGGACTACCGTATAGAGCAAACAATTGTATATCTCGAACTTGTCCACCTCCTGCATTAGCAACGCGATCAGATCTCGGGGAGCACTCTTCAGTAGAGCTGGATTCTTTCTTTGAACAGCTTGCCGAATGATGCAGATTACTGGATCTCTCATTTGATAGTCCACTAAGTCTTTCCATCTTATGACTTTGTCATGGGTTATGTTCATTCCCTTGGGATGCAGTAGGCGGCGGGGATAGCCTGCGACTGGCATCCTAACGAATCTGCAACTCGTAGTTCGGAGAAGGCCACCTGATTATTGATGACGGCCGCTATGCTACACACTGCTCGCTTCCCAGGCCCGGGGATCTCTTCCCATTCATCATCGTCGGGAGTAGCACTTAATCCTGGTCGTCGTGATAGAGCGTCAGCTCCAATGTTAAAAGGCCCCGGCTTGTACTTCAGAGAGAATCTGTAGTTACATAGGGTTGCCAGCCATTGGTGCCCTGCTGCATCCAACTTGATGGAAGTATTGATGTACGTGAGGGGATTGTTATCCGTCCTTACCTCAAACGTAACACCATAGAGGTAATCATGAAGTTTCTCTGTGATCGCCCATTTGAGAGCCAGGAACTCTAGCTTGTGTACAGGGTATTTGTGTTCACTGGGTGTCAGACTGCGGCTGATGTAGGCTACAGGCCGAAGACCCTCTGGGTGCTTCTGATGTAAGACAGCGCCCAGTCCATTGAGACTGGCATCCACATGCAGAACGTATGGTTGTTCTGGATCGGCATAAGCAAGCACTGGTGCTTCAGTCAGGCTTTTCTTCAAGTTCAGGAAGGCCCGTTCACCCTCGGATGTCCACTTATCGCCAAACGGTTGACGGGCCGACGTGGCCTTCCTTCCGGTATCTTCGGGGTATATCTTCAGAAGATTGTTCAGGGGTTTAGCTCGACTGGAGTACCCTTCCACGAAGCGACGGTAATACCCACAGAAACCGAGGAATGATCGCAGTTCCGTGACATTCTCGGGACGCGGCCTGTTCACTACCGCTTCTACTTTGGCTGGATCGGTAGCAACTCCTCGAGCAGACACGATGTGTCCCACGTAGGTCACCGAGGTGTGACAAAACCGACACTTGTCGAGGGATAACTTCAATCCTTCTTTTCCAAGACGGTCTATCACCTTCAGCAGCCTCTCTTCGTGCTCTTCCAGGGTCTTCCCGAAGACAATGATGTCGTCCAGGTAGACAAGACACTCCCGAGGGTTCATGTCCCCGATTGTTTTCTCCATCAGCCGCTGGAAGGTAGCAGGAGCTCCACATATACCTTGGGGCATACGCGTAAATTGGTAAAAGCCCAGGGGGCAGACGAAGGCTGTCTTTTCCTGGTCCTCTTCACTCATAGGTACCTGGTACTACCCAGATCATAAGTCTAGCACACTAAACCATTGGCTCCCGGTTAGAGCATTCAGGATTTCTTCAATGCGAGGGAGGTTGTATTGATCGGGTACCGTCCGATTATTCAGAGTTCGATAATTGACGCACAATCTTACAGATCCATTCTTCTTCCTTACCACCACTATGGGTGATGCATAAGGACTCTGAGACTCCGTCAATATCCCAGCGGTCTCCATTTCCTGCAGGACGTTCCTTACATCGTCCAAATCCCTGGGGGCGATGCGACGAGATCGTTCACGGAACGGAGTGGCGTCACTCAACCTAATGGTGTGTTGGGCGCTGCGACTGCGGCCCACATCCATCTCGCTTGTGGAGAATACCGTCCTCCTTTCATTCAGCTTGGCCGTCAGTCGATCCTTCCACTCAGTTGGCAGCGTCGAGTCTCCGAAGTTGAAGTCCAGATCGACTAACTGCTCACCCACTGCAGCGGCGTTCACCTGGGGCACTGTTTCTACCGGGCTGACGTGATATATGTTGCCCAAACTTTGTCCTACATCAATGTCCATCGGAAATGGAGAGATATTTTGAACATACACGTAGGTTCGTAGAGGAATTCTGGTCGTCCACTCTCTCACTTCGGGTATTACCCTATACCCTCTCTGGGTCTCTTCCTCAGGGGCACTCTCCAGAGAAAACAGATAATCAGTCTCATCTCGATCCTGATAACAGCACCAGACGGCCATGCGTTGCACTCCCCCTGGTAAAATGGTCGTCAGTCCGCGTTGACGATTGTAGAGGTCCCCGTGACGCTCTAAGGCATATACTCTGTTGCACTCCTCTCTCAGTACAGGGTCAAGGAGTGGATTGGCCATTGGCAATTCATTGGTCTCTTTCAGGTAGGCTCTAATTACGGCTCGCACTATATCCGTATTTGTTCCCAAGATGACCGGGTACTGACACTGTCCTTGAGGCTTCGGGCATACCATTGCCTCCACACACATGGGATGTTTCTTACCGGTATTCAATTGAAGTATCTCCAGTTGAATTCTCACAATCCTGTCGATGGGGTAATCTTCATTGCTCAACCCCCTCACCTTCATATGTTCCGCCGACCGCAGGTGACAGTGCTTAAGGTGTTGGTCGTAGAATGGTCGGTAGATTATGGTCACTTGGGACCCGGTGTCCAGTAAAGCAGAGGCATAGACTCCTTCTACTACCACACGCACGATGGCAGAGGGGCCTACCTGACAGTAAGCATCCCCGGCTGGAATTCCATCGTCTGGGCTTAAGTCAGTAGGAGTTTCGGGAGGCGCAGGGGTGGCCTCTGATGTCTTGGCTTCTGTGGTCTGTATCCGACAGATCATGGACCTAGCCAAGCTTCCTTTACTGGGCGATTTCTTTTCTTGGGTGACTCCATCAGGGCACTCTCTGGAGAAATGGCCTTTCTGTCCACAACCATAGCAGACGATATCTTTAGGATCCAGTCGCCTTGAGTAAGTGGGGGAGGATCTCCACGACGTCCGGCCTTTCAGTGAGGGCGACTTGGGTGGCTCCTCTTCCTCTTTGACAGGTTTCTTGATCCGGCGAGTGGAGGCTCCCGGGATGTCACTCGCAGGGGGATCTTTGACCTTGGTGCCTCTATGCAGCTTGGTATAGGCTTCATGCTTTTTGACGATCCCCAAAATGTCCATGAAGGTAGGAGGAGGCCCCTCCATTAGCGAGCACCTGATCATGATCACTATGTGATGCGTGGGAATGGCTCCTCGGAGGAACTGCTTGCGCCGGTATTAGTCCATCTCTGAGGCTAGAATGAGGCCACAAGTTCGCAATTTCCACAGGACCAGCTGGATTCGTTGAAGGAAGTCTGACAGGTCTTCCTTCTCCTTCTGTCTGAGACCGTAATATTTGAACCACAGCTCACTCTAATCTTCATCTTTGCCATAGATCTGGACTAGCAAGTCTACCATCTGATGAGCAGAGAGATCAGGGTCTTGGTCGCGCTGTGCACTGACCATGGTGGCTGCCAGGGGTCGGAGGCTTTCCAGGATTCTCTGACGTCTCACCGTTTCAGAGCAGGGCCATTCATCGATCACCTTGAGGGTGTGTTCCTTCCAAGACTCGATGCTTTCCTCGCCTGCGGGGACAGGAACCATTCCAGAAAACGCCTTCAACTTCCTGTAATTTTGAGCTTGGGCGGACGAAGTTATAGCTTCCACAAGCTGCGGGTAGGTCACTCCTAGCATGGAGCCGCCACTGTCTGAGGAACTTGCGATCCCCGCTCCCTGACTGTTAGAGATTGGGGTGAAGCTGTTCACTAACCGGTTAGGGACCGGTGATGTTGGCGGGCTACCGGCCCAGCTGGTGGCCGCTTGCCTAGCATCAGAAGAGAAGGTCACTCGGGGTAGAGATATGTCTGATCTGAGGGGTGTACTGGCGGCCATATCTTTGTCTTCCCAACCCGCATGTCTGGTAAGGGAAGTTACGTGACTGGAAACGGTTCCAGGGTAAATTAGAGGGCACCCTTGCGGTAAAGTCTCTGGTAGATACACTACTCGTGGGCCTCTATCAGGGGGTATAGCTTGTTCGGTGGCCAGCAATAGGGTGTTCTCTTGCCGGTCAATGTTGTAGTGTTTGCTGATGAGGCGGGCGCCCGCCAGACCAGGTAAAGTCCTTACTGCGCTGCAGACAGTATACATGGGTACATCGGCAGGTACCCTGTCTACAAAAAAAATGGGTGTATATAGCGCTAAAAGAAATATATGTGAATTATTAAGTGATAATGTAATACAATAAATGAACATAAATATTAATAGGCTGCCAGGTAACACTAACTCCAAGACCTAGTTAGCAATACAAAACACAAATACACAATACAGACCGGCGCCACTAGTGTCCAATGGTGGAAAAGGAATGTCCAATATGCAAATGTTCTCACACGGATGGTAGCTTTGAATGTACTTTTCGCTGTTCTTCCTGTGTGACTCCATCAACATATGCAGAGAGAAAAGAAACAAGAAAAAACATCATAGTGCAGATATGCCAATGATATAGTACACCAAACAAGACTAACATTACACAAAACATATAACATAAAACATATAAGGGGCTGATACTAAGATAATTTATTAAACACAATAAAATATCGCACGGTGGGGATCCGGTGGTAAAAACCGGAGTCCTACTTACAGCACTGCCACAGACCATGCAGCGGGGGTTTTTTTAGGTAGAGTTGAGACAGGCTGAGCTCCGTCGAACACGTGGTATCCAGGAAGCCTCCACAGTCCAAAACCGGAAGGCGTCGCTCCGTGCGACTTGCTTATTCTCCTGGAGCGTCGATCAAACCTGCATGCCGGAAATGATACATCCTAAGGGCGGATGGAATCGCCAAAAAGTCCCTCTTCAATGGACTACTGCGGCCACAATGCTGTCCTTGCCACACTGCACAAGTGGTAATAAAAACTGCCCAACGCGTTTCCTGAAGTGCGCTTGCCGCACGAAACGCGTTGGGCAGTTTTATTACCACTTGTGCAGTGTGGCGCGGACAAGCATTGTGGCCGCAGTTATCAGTCAGACGGTATCCATTGATTGAAGAGGGACTTTTGGCGATTCATCCCGCCCTTAGGAGTACATTTCCGGCAGCAGGTTGATCGACGGCTCCAGGAGAATAAGCAAGTCGCACGGAGCGACGACACTTCGGTTTTAGGACGTGGAGCTCCTTGGATACCATGTGTTCGACGGAGCTGCAGCCGGTCTCAACTTACCTAAAAAAAAACCCCGCTACCGCTCATGGTCTGTGGAGTGCTGTAAGTAGGACTCCGGTTTTTACCAACCGGATCCAAACCTGCGATTTTATGTGTTTAATAAATCTATCTTAGTATCAGCCAGCCTTATATGTTTTATGTATATGTGTTGTGTAATGTTAGTCTTGTTTGCGTGTACTATATCATTGCATATCTGCACTATGATGTGTTTTTTTGTTTCTTTCTCTCTGCATATGTGATGGAGTTCACACAGTGAAGAACAGCTGAAAAGTACATTCAAAGATAACCACCGTGTGAGAAAATTTGGCATATTGGACAATCCTTTTCCACCATTGGACACTAGTGGCGCCGGTCTGTATTGTGTATTTAGGTACCCTGTCTACGGCGACAAAGTGTCGCAGGAGCTCTCCTAGCTTTTCGTCCCAGTCAGCCACTTGTTGGGGCGTGAGCGCAGACATGCTGACTGATAGGATACTACGTGAACTACTGAGTAGGGCACCCCAGGGCTGAATCTCAGCAGCACCTCCAAATTTAACGGGTACTCCCTGTGAATACAGACGCTACTACTTGCTGTGTATATCTGTGTGGCTCTCAGGAGCCTAAGCCACCCCTCAGGGAGCCTTGGGTACATACATATAACACAATCTCGTGGTGCAACGCCTCCACCTGCGATGGCTCCCGCCAGAGGAGGAGTGGTTCCTCGCAGGACAAATATATATATATCACTCCACACACCGCATGTAAAATAACCAATGACTTTACTGTAGCAATGCTTATTCTTATATCAACAGGTGTCGCTCTCTAGAGGAGACACTAACTACTGCGTCTCGCAGGACTCTCCCACCTACACCGGGTGATCCCACCCCGTGTCCAGTAACCCCACACAATATGTCCCGCACCCTTAAAGGGAGGTGATGTGTGTGACTGCGCAGCCACTAGTCCCGTATGAATATAATATATGTAGGATCGTTGGTGCACTTGGTGATGGTTACCTGCCAAGCACTCCAGTGCCCGGGCCTGCCAAGGAGCTTCACAAAGGATCCGAAGGCTGCCGAATACAGGAACTACCGTCCCGGGCGATCCCACCCGGATGGCTACTGCAGCGGCAGCGGAGGTCTGAGCCCAAACCTCTGGATGGACGTACAGCGTCCGCTGTGTCCCTAACTGACTCTGGGTAGTAAGGGGCAGGGTCCCTAACCTGGGGCCTGTCCCTGCAACACTCAATGCTACTGGTAGCTCAGGGCTATCTGGGGCCTAGGGGACTGCTGGCCTAGTGCAGGGAGTCACTGACTCCTGCACCCTACCTCCTTCCCCTCGCTGCTCCTGACGCCGACTAACGTGCTCCAAACCCCGCGAACAGTATCTATTCTCCTCTGCAGGGAGATGCTGTAGCCCTATTGGCTCCCTGGGGTCACGTGGGGCAGTCCTGAGGCTCATGGGGGGTGTAGTCCCTTCTGTGAGCCCTATCCTGATTGGCCCTCGTTCGCGCGCGTCTCCTGCGCATGCGCGAACTTCCCTGCTGGCCACCGCACCAAGATCTTCACTGCGCATGCGCCAATACTTAGAAGATGGCGGCGCCCTCGCCGCCCTGCTTTGGGAGCGCCGGGAGCCCTAACAAACGCGATCGCGGCCCTGGCAACCGGCCGCACGAGTCCCTGGCAACCCCCGAGCAGGATCCTGACCGCCCCCACTCTTCCGATCGGCCGACGGGACCGTCATTGGGCTCGGCGGCACCCGTGATCGCCAGGAAGGTGAGGGGGGGGCTTGGCAGGCAGGGGGGACCTGGCTACAACTGTATAAGCACAGATTTTTTATCTCTGATGCAGAATGTTACAATTACCCCACCACATGTGTGTGTGTGCGGGGCAGGGGGGGAGAGGGGAGAATAAAAGATACAAAGAATGATGCAGAGACGCAGAATGTGTTACATCTCAATCTGTGCACCATGTAACTCTCCCCAACTCCTCCTTCTGACTCTCCCTAATGTGCAATCTGGGGCAGAGACACAGAATGTGATACATCTCGTTATAATCTGTGCACCATGTAATACCCCCTAACTCCTCCTATTGACTCTTCCCAAGGTGCAAGCTGGGGCAGAGACGCAGAATGTGATACATCTCATTATAATCTGTGCACTATGTAACGCCTCCCCAACTCCTCCTTCTGACTCTCCCCAAGGTGCAAGCTAGGGCAGTGACGCAGAATGTGATATATCTCATTATAATCTGTGCACCATGTAACTCCCCCCAACTCCTCCTTCTACTCTGCGGCCCAAGGTGCAAGCTGGAGAGACGCAGAATGTGATACATTCTTATACTGTGCACATGTAACTCCCCCCAAACCCCTCCTACTAACTCTCAGAGTGAGCCCAAGTGCAAGTGGACGAGACGCAAATGTGATACATCTCATTATAATCTGTGCACCATGTAACTCCCCCACTCCTCCTACGAATTCCCCCAAGGGACAAAGCTGGGTGAGCAGCGGCAGGACGCAGATGTTGATAATTTCATTATAATTGTGCACCATGTAACTCCCCCCCAACTCCTCCTACTGACTCTCCCCAAGGTGCAAGCTGGGAGAGACGCAGAATGTGATACATATCATTATAATCTGTGCACCATGTAACTCCTCCCCAACTCCTCCTACTGACTCTCCCCAAGGTGCAAGCTGGGGCAGAGACGCAGAAGGTGATACATCTCATTATAATCTGTGCACCATGTAACTCCTCCCCAACTCCTCCTACTGACTCTCCCCAAGGTACAAGCTGGGGCAGGGACGCAGAATGTGATACATCTCATTATAATCTGTGTGCCAAGTAACTCCCCCCCAACTCCTCCTACTGACTCTCCCCAAGGTGCAAGCTGGGGCAGACAGGGCACAATTGGAGTGTAGGACGACAGAACACAGAGAAACTTTAGGAGAAAGCAGCTTTAATCAAACAGAAACAAAGTTAGAGCAGAAAATAATAACCAGGCCTAACTGCATGTAGGGGCCTAACATTCAGCGGTCCCTATCTGAGGGCTGGAAGGCTAGGACTCTTACCAACTTTTTGACCCCAGTCCAAAGAAAAGGTACCTCTAGGCAGGGTTCCCTCCACGTCAGTCACGGGTTTGTGGGGTTCCCTCTGGCGGATTGTAGGGACTGGTGTTCCTTGGAACAGGGAGTCTCTCTTCCCCTGGGATCTCTCTGGCAGCACAGACTCTGTGCTAGAGATCCCCTGCAGTATGTGCAGCAAGCAGGCTTTTAAGCCTGCTTGATGAGCCAGGTGGAGACTGGTCAATTAACTCCTGCTGAAATTAACCAGTTCCCTGCTGAACAGGCTTTATTTTGAAAGTCTCTTAGACAGGGGAAAAACCCTGTTACATGGAACAAAATGGTTTGGTACGTAGAGGCAGGATGAAACCGAGCTGATATTGTACGAAAATTGAATTTATACATAGAACCTTATTGTTTCATTAAAAATGTAAATATTTCAAGCCTTCAGTGCCAGAGGGTCCTGCCACGGTCTAGAACATTTGGTCGCGGCAAAATGGCCGCTGGCGCTTTGCTGCGACTCACCCCACCGCCGGAAGCTGCCGCCGCCGGCCACTTCACCGCTAAGGTAAGTGACTATACCCCTTACCCAAAAAAACCCTAACCTAAAACCCCTTAAATTATCCCCTTACCCTAAACAGTAATATAACTTACCTTAGAAGAAGCCCGCGGCGGATCGTCTGTGGCGGCGGGGTGAGTCGCGGCAAAGCGTCGGCGGCCATTTCGTCCTGCCCCCTACGTGGCCATGGACCGTCGGGCACCGATGGACCATGTGACCACTCACGCAATCCCTTTTGGCCTCTGGCCGCCCGACCGAAAGTGAAGGGGAGGGACCGGCCCTTCAGTGTTATTTAGGTGAGGCAGAGAGGGGGCGAGAAGGCGTCTCTACACCAGTTGTTTCAAGGTGGGTTTGAGGGTATTAGTCAGTAGAAAAATAGGGGAACTCCCTGTGCCGATGCGCTGGATAGGAGACTAATGATGACTATGAATAAGTCCTTGTTAATAATTTTCCATGGTGTGGAACTTGATGTACTACAGACGGGAGATAGAGGCAATTTGTATGGTTCTATGGTGCTGACAAAGTACCGACGGCTACGAAACGTGTCAGAGTTACTGCAGGGATGTGCTATTTTCAATAAATCATCTTTTTTACCGGCTTTAGTTGTCCAGCTTCCTCACTGCTGCTACTTGCAGTGCCCCGCTGCTTTTCACTGGGTTTGAGGGTATGTACATGTACATAGCACTTGGGACTGTAACAAAATAACAATTTTCTCCCTCATTAACCCGATGCTAACGACTTAAACGACAGCTGTGGTCTTTGCATATAGCTTCGTGGATACCTGTGAAGCTCGGAGAAAATAACGTCCGTTACTTATTCAGGTAACCGGACATTATTTGCCCGGATGTAATGGTGCATCCGGTCCTGATTTGGTTATTCATGTCAATGTTGATATTTGCCGAGACTCCATGCATTTAAATGTAAAAGAAAAATGTCGTATTTATGTATAGTAAGTAACACCTCTGTATGGATTTATCGTAATTAGGTGCAAAAAGTAGATCTCTCTGAATGTTTGATTTAAGCTGTCAAACAAAAACGTCAAATCCCACTTTTTTCTCCCCTAATGAATCATTTCCACGCTGATTCTGGTGCCTCCCGGGGCCCTGTTACATTAATAAGAAGTGCTGATTGCGGGTGTACATGGTGAAACCTAATGTTACACACACAAGTCTATCTTTTTAGAAGAGAAATTGGGGCCACGTTTTAACACTAAAGGAACTAAATAGAAGATTTTAGGTATTGATATAAAGAATATTTGATAGTATATTTTTTTACGACATTTGCAGTGTAGTTTTACATGAACCTTTTGAAGACAACATTCCATATGTGTAGTAGCTCTCAACTCCAATCCTCAGGATCCCTAGCTTCAGCCCAGGTGGCTTAATCAGTGGCTCAATTAGTGGTTCAGTCGAAGACTGAGCCTCCGATTGAGCCACCTGGGCTGAAACAGGGACTGATTGAGCTGGGATATCTTTAAAACGTGGCCTGTTGGGGGGGTCTTGAGGACTGGAATTGAGACCCCCTGAGGTATATGATCGGGTAACGAGATGTTAGGGCAGGTACATGACAGAGGAACACGGAGCCCAAATGGCACAGGGACGCAAGGTAACAGCTACTGGGGGATCCAGGGGGCAGGCCCAAAGAGCTCCGTTATTGACTTAATGAGACATTAACCTAAGTTAATGTCTCGTCCATTGCTGACAGGGATCTTCACAACTCACTAACGATGCTTTAAGTGCTGTTTTCAGCTGCAACGAGCCCTTGCGTTACTATAGCGGACGTTAGCGCTAATGATATGCAGAAGAGGCGTTCCCGCTAACACATCATTATATGTAACGCAGGGATTTAACGAGGGGTTCGTTAGATCAGAGCTAAGCATGGCGTTACTCCCATGCAGACCCTGACATAGGCCTGTTACAGGGTCTGGGTAAGTGTAAGACCCCAGTTACGCCTGATCTAACTATCACATTGTTATTTACGGGGTTATTTCCCTCTCCTGCCTCCTCTCTTTTATCTTTAACTAAACACGTATTCAGGGTCTGCATGGGAGTAACGCCGTGTTATTTGCAGCTAACGTGAGGCAGTGATAACTTCACATGGTGTTACGCCGATGCTGATGAGATCACTAACGGCCAATGGTTTTGCATATATTTAGATTAGCGAGTACCCATTAAACTGATGCAAAACACGTCCGTTAACTATTTAGGAAATGTCCCGTTATTTGCCCTGATTTAACAAGACTCTGTGGATCTGCCCCTCGGAGAGATATTACATGTGGCACACAGAGCTATTACAAATGAACAATGAAAAAAGACAAAGGGCCTCATGCAGAGAGCAGCGCTAACAGGGAAAGCGGCATGTATTGGCGAAATCTGCCTTTAGAAAGGCAGATAATGGCGAGTTTTAAAAAAAGCGCCATTTTTTTTTTTTTCTTGAAACTCGCCGCGCGGCTGGAGAGATCCTAATCTCTCCAGTCTTGAAAACGGCCGTATGCAGAGAGCCGCGAACGCCATCTAGTGGCTGTTCGCGCCAAAAAAATGGCGCGATTTTCAACCTTTTTCCTCTCTACCAAGCTGCTGGCGCTCCGCGGCCGGTGGAGGAGGAAAAAAAAATCGATTTCTTTCCGACTAGTTTCAACAGCGCTCATAGCGCTGTTTGAAACTCTCCATATGCAGAAAGGCTTGTAAATGCAGTTTTATGCCCTTTCTGCATATGGAGAAAAAAACTCTCCAATAAAGCTAAATTTTATTCCCCTCTCCAATTCTAAATAGCGCTGCTCTCTGCATGAGGCCCAAAGTATTAAAAATGAACATTGTATGATTGTGTTAATTTGTCCAATTACATTTGAGCCCCTGAAATAAGGGGACTGTGTATGAAAATGGTTGCAATTCCTAAACGTTTCATACGATATTTTTGTTGAATTAAAGCTGAAAGTCTGCACTTCTATTGCATCTCGGTTGTTTCATTTCAAATCCGTTGTGGTGGCGTACAGAGCCAAAATTATGAAAATTCTGTCAGTGTCCAATTATTTCCGGACCTAACTGTATATATTACCAGACTCGCTTGTTTATACACTGGGATTGCAGACATGATATAGTGATAGCCTTCTACTTCATTCCATTACTTTTGATGTCGATTTGGTTTAATGATCACTGCACAACAGTTTGTATATTATTATTATTATTATATATTTATACTATTCTCATCTATCGAATAGCTTTAGGCAGTAGTGTTAGCGGACCCGATTCCATGCAACCCTAAATCAGTTAATCATTGGAACAAAGCCGCAAAGAACTCCTTTTAGAAATGGTTACACCCAATTCAGAGAGTAAACACAGATGGAGAGTGACCTAACAAGAAATGGCCTTTTCTTCAAAACAGTGGGAAAATCGACATCTAAATCAAAAAGTTGTGGTAATCTGGACAGGCCAGTGCTGTCCCACTTCAACCACTGCCTATTAGGTGCCGGTGAGGTTGGAGTTAACATATTCCTACAAGGAACGTGGGGTCCCATCTGTCCCTCCCTTAAATCAGTGGCGTTTCTTCCTGGCAAGAATACCCAGCACAGAGATAGATGGGAAACAATGGCAGTGCCCATAGGGCTGTGAAATGTTCCCACCTGTAAGAAGAGTTGTTGCTGACCAATAAATGGCAGCAATAATGACAAATTAACAGAGACGCAGCTGAGCCCGCATGCAGCCGCTGGCAGCATGCAGATCGCCGGCAGCATGTAGATCGCCGGCAGTATGCAGCTGCTGGCAGCATGCAGATCGCCGGCAGCATGCAGATCGCCGACAGCATGCAGATCGCCGGCAGCATGCAGATCGCCGGCAGCACGCAGATCGCCGGCAGTATGCAGCCGCTGGCAGCATGCAGATCGCCGG